>OX297853.1:148683915-148732789 GCA_946477585.1 Cheilosia urbana | reverse complement strand
TCAAACACCATTGTCGGGTCTCTTTTCGTCTCTCAAACCTAAGCCTAGCTTCTCACAACCCATTGTTTTGTGTGAGTTTTTCAATTTCGGAACAAATGGAAGGGATATACAATTTTATGCCGACTCCAAACGGCCAATTGAGAAGCTATTTCAAGACAGTTATACTCTCGGAAGTTTGTCAGACGTTCGCGAGAGGTGGCGTAGTGGAAAAAAAACCCTAAGCAAGGTGAGCGGAATTTTGTATCATTCCAAAATAAAAACAGTTCCGTAAGAAACTTGAGTTTTGTTAATGATTCGGATATCGTTGAACCCATTTTGTTGTTACAGATCCACCATAGGCTCGTTTAAATAAGCACAAAACAACAAATAGTCGTTTGTCCGCTTAAGGTTAGGAACATATCCTAGGTTGAGTGGGGCTGTGAGATCGTCAAAAAGACCGCTTAAACTCATCCCTAAATTTCTACAGAAGTCAACTTTAAGTTGCAAAATTAAGAAGTTCTCTCAATACCCAAGTGTTATTATCCTGAATTTTTATCAACTATTTAAAGAAGTGTAAACGGATTTTTATTTTATTTTAATTTTACACGTCTCGCTACTCTGAAAGTAAAAAAGGAAGTGTCAGCCATTTGCAAAATGTCTGACGATCTCTGTCTCTTAGAACCCAGTGAAGTTAGCTACGATTACAAATTATTTGCGTTCAGACGCAATAAAACAAATGAGAAAACGATTAGTAGTGCCATAGATGGCGTTGCTAAATATGTTACAGAAGTTATCTCCGTTGCAGTAGAAAAATGTTCAATTGGCTTTTTTGGAGTGGTAATACTGAAATGCTAAAAAGAATACATGTGTTTATGAACACACACCTTTTTAATGTTTGCTGACAATTATCTCATTTGAATCGCCATTAAACCACAAAGCCATTTCAAAAGCCTAGTGCTCCCCCCTCTATTTCATCAAATACAAAACATACCAACAAAAAAAGGGAAACATTTTCCAACTAAAACTCACCACTCAATCAAAGCAATTAAAAGTCCAGTCCGTTGCAAATTAATTTCTCTCATCCAGCGCAATAAATCATTTGAGCCAAACGACCGATTGTCCTTGCAAAAAAAAAAAAAGAAAAGATAAACATTGGTCCGAAAAAGGATTGGAATTATTTTGCTGCCACGACCTACCCTGCCAATCGAGAAAGGTTGAATTTTAATGAAATTAGAAAAAAATTACAAACTGTTAATTTCAATTCTGGTATAATTAATTATTACATGATTAAATTTATTACGCACTAAGGATTAACAAATTGATCAAGAACGATTTTTTAAATGAATATCCCCGAGTCGAAATTACATTGCTCCCCAACTCGCCATGTATTTTCCTCCGCGAAACAACAAGGACGCTTGATGACAATTTTTATCCTTGGAATTTAATTAATGAGACATTAAATTCTAAATGGTTGCCCACTCTAATAGATGTAAAGGTACCTACGAGCACAAGTATGGTGCTATATAATTTTTTTTTGAAAGACCAGCCAACAATAAGCACACTAATTACCACCAGACCAAATGATTTAATTGTTACTGTTCGATATATTAAACCTTATCCTCACAAGTGGTTAACTAATTTAATTTGTTTGCAAATTCATTAAATGGGAACTCCGCCGCTCCAATGGCATCAATTATACGGTCCTTGTACCACGAAAAAAAAAAACGCCAAATTCACACTTAATTTGCAATTTAATAACAAAGCGAGGCAGCGTGTATGTGTCTGCGGCAGGAGGCCGGTAGCCAACAACGCCAACGGTTGGAGGGTTGACTATAAAATAAATTAGAATCGAACATAAGCGAGAATGTATAGCTCATAATTCGGTGGGGTATTAACTGCACGAAAGAAAATGTAATCCAGTTGACCGAGAAAAAAGTTTAATTAAAAATACCAGAGGCAAGTTCATAAATCTTTTCCAGGAAAAGCAGGCGAAATAAAAAGCCAACAATTGAGGCGGCAAATATGCGCCAGAACACCAAAACGAATCACTTAATTATTTTAAGTGCTTTTGTTTAGCAAATGAGCAAAAGGATAGAAATGAAACGACCAACAGAAAAGGATTTACTGATTTTGTTATGCTTCTATTAATTAATTTTTTTTTTTTTTGCTTTTTGCCCGACTGCTTGATGCTTATTTAGAGGACTCTAATCCGGCGGCTGGGGTGTTGATTTTTTTTTCTCTTGCGGCCTCATTAGTTAATTTGAAGAAAAGGAGATTACAAAATTATTTGCCCCTGAAGAATTATCGGATTAGAAATGTTGAGTCGATTGATTGGGTGTTGTATTTAGTGGATAAAGCTATGCAGCGGAGTATGCGATTTTGTAAGGCCGTCTTGCTTTTCGAAATTCTGATGAGTTATCAGCAGGTAGCAAAGCCGCTACCGCTAATATTCAGTTAGGAATATATTTATTTAGGGCTCTAGTATTATATTGGATCTATTATTATATGCGCCATGTTTAGCATGAAGCCGGACGTCGACGGAAAGATGCCAAAATCGACGACTTATTTAATTTCATTACGAAAACTAAATAGGTAGCCATAATGCCGTTAGGATATGCTCGTAGAACCTTAGAACCATTAAAAGGGCACGCGCTGCTAAGCAACTATCTTAAACATCGGAGGCCTACAAAGCTAAGACCATACCACCGTCCAAGATCGAAGCGAATAAAATGAAGAGGAAGCCAATAATATTTGGAGAAAACATTTTCGTACGGAACCTTAGCAGTGGTATTTGAAAAGTTATTTCAAAAAATGTTGGCCCGATGAATTGCATCTCAGGATAGTTTGCCGGCCCTAAAGGAGAACAGTTTTTGATCCATGGCAACTCCAGAGTAATCCCCATCACATACAAAAAGGTTAGGTTAAAGTGGCAGGCCGCCTCAAGTGCAGCCTCACTTAGGCCAAAAAAGGCCCATTGTGATACCACAGGATCAGTGTTCTCATACCCGTTGAACCAGCCGGAGCTAAGAATGAAGCGTTAAAGGCAGTTAATTGCTATGTTTGCGAGTTCGCTGAGATTGTCGAGGAAGTATTCTCCGAGGTATAGTTTTCTATGGAAATCGTTTGAATGGAGGCCCAACCTGAGCGCATGACTCTCTATGATGCAGTGTCCCGTGATGACATCTACTAAAGTGCTTATCATGGGTCTTTTCAGTGTAGGACGATTTTTTGAGCGCTTGAGATCCAGCTGAGGCAGATCTGTTTCGAGGTGTAGCAAGTTATACAATTGTACCACCTGCAATTAGTAGCGCTTAACGCGTTTTGTTTAATTATGAGCTTGAAAGTAGCAAGAGGCATGTGGAGATTATCCTTTTCCGGTGGAATTGACATAGTAGTGCCTTGTCTGGCGAGTTCGTCGGCCATCCAATTACCTGAAATATCTCAATGGTCCGGCACTCATATATGGTTAATTTTGAATTGTTTTGCCATCTCGTTAAGAGATAATCGGCAATTGAGGGCAATTGTGGAATTGAAGATGATAGAATCCAGGGACTTAATCGCGGCTTGACTGTCGGTAAAGATGGTGATATCCTTTACCGATATTACATTATATCGAAGCGACGACAAGGCCTCATTGATCGCCATGATTTTTCCATGAAGTGAACTATAGTGATTAGGAAGGCTGAATGAGATTTTGTAGTTTTTGCACCAAAAGGGTGCAAAATTGGGAATTTTGTATGTCCTTGTAAGGAGGTAGTTCAGTTTTCTGAAGATTGAACGCCAGACCACGTTTCTTGTTCCATTTAGAGAGCTAAGAGAGGGTGTTCTGCAAGAGATCTCTAGGCGTATTGAGCCTTGAGGTGTTTTCATGAGATTACCTTGCACCCTTCCCCTTCCCCTTCCAGTGTTAGAAGTAGTTCATTCAGCACTAGGTTCCAAAGAAGAGGTGAGCTTACGCCGCCTTGAGGCTTACCCCTACTGACGTACCTCCGAACTGAGGCCTCGCCCAGCTTTGAGTTAATGACCTGTTGGTGAGTTATTGGTTCACCAATTCGCCAATCGATTTCTCAATTCCAAGGCCCGTTAGTGCGCCGAGAATTGTCCCTGCTTCGGCGTTGTTAAACGCTCCCTCAATATCCAGGAAAGCAACCAATGTGAATTCAATTCAATTCAAAATGTATTGAGAATCTGACAGAAGAATTGAGTTGACACTGCAACGTATATGGCTGTCTATCAGTTTCTCTAAGGTTTTTAGCAGAATCAGGAGTGTGGAGGATTCCACACTGTTCCTATATTTGCTCCAATCCGTTTCCCTAAAATTCCTAAAGACGTGTTGGACTTGAGGGATGCAGTTTATGCTAAATTCAAGGTATCTGTGCGCAAACAACAATCTTAACTCAGAATTCCACTCAATGGTTTGTGTGTTTTGCACAACAAGGCGAAACAAAACCACACAACTTGCGTAAAATTCCACATTGCCTACTAATATATACACCGTCAACCACCAGGAAGACAACCAATCCGCCCATCTTCAACTCTCCAGCACGAGTCCTAAGTCTATTTGGCAAACACTTATACCCAGGACCCGGATACATAACACGATCAAAAGTTCTCGATTTTAACAGCATCCTCTACACCGAGTATAGGCACAGATAGGAAAGGCGACAGTGATGTGAAGCTCTAAGCAAAGCATTCCAAAACGATGATGGCCCGTGCACAGTCTCAGTTAACAGCAGACTTTCGCGCAAATATTTTCGCAGGTAATTAGCAAAGTACCAAATTTATATTCACTCTCAAGACGGAAGTTACGTCCGCAATTTAATTCGATCAAATTAGTCGTAAAATTTAAGCAAATTAACGTTCCCGACGAGGCGCACACGATAGCGTGCCTGCCATTCTCAAGTACACTTGGTTGCTTACGCAAACTTTGCGCTGAGTCTGGTGAAAATTGTCGACAACCACTACGAGCTGAATATTATCTCACCGCACCCTCCCGTCGCTATAAGGGGAAACTTTTATACATTAGTTGCCAAACAGCATCCCACATACACAGACACACATGCGAACGGTATTAAGTCTTAAGCAGATGTTTAAGTATCACAAGATGTCACGACCAAGATAAGAAGCCAAAATGAACGGACACGAACTTTTGCATGTCTCCTGACCACATGACATGGCATAGCAACTCTGACTCGTCGACATCACCAAGAAAGGGATATAATCTGTGCCACGTATTAGTCTTAATGGTTTCATCGACCTCTCTCACTCTCCGCTAAGATGATTCATCCCCTTCGTGGCGTGTACTTACACACACACAGTCGTATTTATTAAATTCGGGAAAATTGACTTGGAATGAGATGTCTGTTGGGCTTGGTCCAACGCTCTAGTTGTATTCGACTTTCCGATGAGACTGAGAGAAAAGTCTTGACAGTCGCTTTTCTCACTCTGTGTGCTTGAATTAATTTAGTTTGTCGCTGTGTTGTCGTAATGAGCTAATGCAGGACTCCTTGTTTCGCTGTCGTTAATTGGTTTAGCAGGAGGAGTCGTCCGTTTCGGCTATGATATCTTATGTGGTCAGGGTGCTATTTACCCAGTAAGTGTGATTGAATGAAAGGGGATTTTATAGGGCGGGCGAGCACCTACATTTATTATATCGATGGGGTCAAGGTGGGTTTAAGGAGTCTTTCATTTTAGCGGTTATTGATGTGGTTTGCTAGTGTCTTTTCAACGGGACGTAGGAAGTACTAAGTTAGGTGAGAAACAGAGTCGTGCGGAAAACCACCATAAGCAGTATAGAGATCTGAGTGCGATTGATCGCGACGTAACGTTGGAAGATATCACGATGATATCCAACTTCATCTTCCATTTTCAAGCTTCTCATATTTTCGATCTTTCTTCCTTGATCTTCCACCTGTCATCTTCCATTTGCCAGCTTCCATCTTGAGTCTTCCATCTTCCCACTTTCATCTTCCATTTTCCAGCTTCGATCTTGAGTCTTCCATCTACCATCTTCCACCTCCTATCTTCAATTTTCCATCGTCCATATTTCATCGTCCATCTTACATTTTCTATCTTACATTTTCAGTCGTCTTCTATTTTTCATCTTCCTTCCTTGATCTTCCACCTGCCATCTTCCATTTTCCAGCTTCTATTTTGAGTCTTACATCTTCCATCTTCCAACTTTTATCTTCCATTTTCAGCTTCGATCTTGAGTCTTCCATCTTCCATCTTGAGTCATACATCTTCCATTTTCAATCTTCCAACTTCCGTCTTCCAACTTTTTTTTTTTTTTTATATACTTCTCCCGGGAAAGGCGAACCTATAACGCTTCAACAGCGCCCCGAGATGCCTGCAGATGTATGTTTGTTCTGCACTTAAATTGCTGCAAATTGTAGTCTTCTGGAAATATATAAGTTGCATTTCGAGGGATAATGTCTTTGAGTTCCTCAGAACATCTACCATGGAAGTACCTATAGAACAAGCAAAAGTCAGCGACTTGTCTTCTGTGCACCAACGGTTATAGATTCGATGTGAGTGTAGGGTCTCCAATGAGTCGAACTGCTCGTCTCTGTATGCTATCAAGCAGGTTAAGTGAATGTTTTGGGGCCGAGCTCCATATATGGGAACAATATTCTAAGCCTGGTCTAACCTGTGCTTTGTAGAGAAGGAGAAGTTGCTTGGGGCTAAAGTATCTCTTTGCTCTAAATAGGTAGCTCAACTTTGCGGACGCCGATTTTGCGATATAGGATATGTGGTTCTGCCATGTGATTCCTGAGTTGACTGTGACTCCTAGAAGGTGCATTGAGTCCTTGTGATGGATTGGATGGTCATCCATTTGGATCTGAGGAACTGTTGATGCATTTTTTCTGGAAAATGTTGTGAGCTGTGTCTTGTTTGCATTAAATACAGCCAAGTTGTCCTTTCCCCACTTCAAGATTTTGTCCAGATCATCATTTAGAGAATTAATTTGTTCACATCTCTGACTGTGCGATGTAGCCGTATTCACAGGCCCATTGTTCGAGATGGAGGATATAAGAGTGCTGTCATCTGCAAAGCTGTAGATATTATTATTTGTCGATCCAAGCAAATCGTTGATGTGGAGAAGAAATAGAGTTGGAGAGAGAATAGATCCTTGGGGCACTCCCGCATTTATA
Source organism: Cheilosia urbana (assembly GCA_946477585.1). Lineage (NCBI taxonomy): Eukaryota > Metazoa > Arthropoda > Insecta > Diptera > Syrphidae > Cheilosia > Cheilosia urbana. Next base: position 148,725,656 of record OX297853.1, on the reverse strand, counting down.
GCAAACGAATTGGATGATACACCATCTACAACAACTTGGATCGATCTTCCCAGAAGAAAATGTTGCATCCATCCGCAGAGTTGTTGTGGTAATCCGTAAGACGCTAACTTGCCTAATAGGGCTCTATGCCAGATTCGGTCAAATGCCTTGTCCAAGGCTACGGCTCTGGATTCGCAGTGTTGTTCAATTGATTGTGTCCATAAGTGCGTTACGTAGGTTAACAGGTCACCAGTGGAACGACGGCTCCGAAATCCGTAGTGCCTGTCGCTTATTAATCGATGGCCTTCTTAAATCTCTTTTCTTGTATCTTCTATCTTCAAATTGTAATTTATGTTCTATACATTTCGGATTTCTCCCTTCTATCTTCAAAAAATATCCAAAGACTTAAAATATTGGCTATGTAACGCGAAATTGGTTTAACAACTGCCTCTCTCTGTAAACGACAATAGACTTTCAGCATATACTCGTATAGCACAAGACATGTCAATTTGTGTTTCTCGTTTGAAATATATTAGACGGAGCTAGAAATATCTTCCGTTCTGTACCATTCGTCATTGATACATCGTTCATTTAAATTCATATTGAGAACCCTTCTCAGAGCAGTTAAACTCAAAGGTATTGCAGCAGTGACAAAATTAACTTAAAGAGCTGTCCATTTAAATAACGCAGCACTCAAGCACTCATCTACAATCAAACTACTAAAGTGCAGAATGAGAATGAGATGCCACCGAAATATTAATCCTTTCATTAATCCGCATTCCCCTTGAACTTAAATCGCATTTGATAAGGTGCACAGGAAATATTCAACCGCCAGCGAAGGCATGAAAAATTCCTCTGCATCGTTAATCATTTCACAGGAGTTATCATCCAGATAGAAATAAAAAATATATATCTACCTAATATATGAATGTATGTTTGTATATATTGTATAACTAGCTGACCCGACAGACGTTGTCCTGTCCAAATTTCAAAAAAATTGTTTGTGATCGTTTAGTGAATTTGTGAAAAGCTATTGAAAATGTGTAAACAAAGTAAAAAAAAGAAAAGACATATTTTTCAGAGATAGTTTTATGAATTTTAATTTTTATTTTTATATAGATTTTGGTCATGTTTTATTTAGAGTTGAAATTGAATCTCCAGGTAACTTATTTACATTTCGATTGTATCGTCGATATTCAAGTAACTAACCAAAGCAAAAGAAAGACTTTTTTTCGATTGGTTTGCTGTGACCTCACAATTTCTGTTATTGCAATGCTTTATGATACACGACATTTTTTGTTTTGTTGTCTGGCGCGTAAACAAACAAATCGGATGGTTTTCCGACACGGGAACAGGCGACATACAATTGACCGTGCGAAAAGCATGGACTTTCAAGATTTATGCCGCATACACTCAACGACTGTCCTTGCGATTTATTTATTGTCATTGCAAATGCAGATGTAGTCGCAGTAGCTTAGTGGTTAGTGTGTTGGACTGCTATGCGGGGGTTCAAGGTTCGAATCCCGCAAAAACCCAATTCCGCCTTTGTAGGGTTTTTTCCGCTGCGCTACCTCTCGCGAACGTCTGACAAACATCCGAGAGTATAAATGTCTTGTAAGAGCTTCTCAATTAGCCGTTTGGAGTCGGCATAAAACTGTAGATCCCTTCCATTCGTTCCAAAAATGAAAAACTCACACAAAACGAATGGTTGTGAGAAGCTAGGCCTTGGGTCTCTCCGGACCTGTTGCGCCAACTATTTATTTTTTTTTTTTTTTTACATTGCAAATGCAAGCCGCACCGGAAACTGCAAGCGTTTAAAGTCGAATGGCATGTCGGCCGGAATCATTGGAATTCGTGGTATCAAAACGTCTTCTCCTTCGTACTTTCCTTTTAGTATCGTTGCTTCGATAACGTTGTTCATCAGTTTTTTCACTGCAAGCCTGGTCCCATTACAAAGACGTGGCTGGTTGATATTTCCTAACATTATGATTACCGAACCGACTTTTAGTTGGAGATTGTGAGGCGGTAATCCGGGTAATTCGAGCGAGTTTAAAAACTCGGTTGGATAGTTGACGACATCATTTTGGGCACAAACTGAGTCCACCGATTTGAACGTCATCAATTCGCCAGCAATTTCGCTTTGAATCTTAAAATTCAATTCGTCGACATCAATGTTTTTCGCAGCCAATATAGCACGTTCGCTCAACCAAACATGATTTTTGTAATTTTGTGCAATGTTTGGGAATACCTTTTGTATAAGTTCGGTCTTTGATTCGGTAAACTTGCAAAAATCGACGGGGAATTGAATGTAGCCAGTTGTAATATCAACGGGGATTTTGCCATTGCCAATGTCCAGCAATTGCTTTGAAAATAATTGTCCAGATTGGTCGTTCTGTAACTCGACACGCATGTTCGTACTCAGTTTGAGTTTCTTGACGTGTTTCCACAAAACTGACGACTTCAAACATGCATTAAGTTCGTCCGCTGGCGTTGACCGTGGAATCACTGGCAATGTTTGGCGAAAATCGCCTGCTAATAGAATCATCGCACCACCAAACCGGTTTTGATTGCTTCGTAGGTCTTGCATCGTTTTGTCTAATGCCTCCAAAGACTTTTTATGCGCCATCGTACATTCGTCCCAAACTATCAATTTGCTTTGCTGCAGAACTTTGGCCATCGCACAGTTCTTCGAAAGGTTGCACGTTGGAATTTCATGGATTTGCATCCACGGCAACTTGAGTGCTGAATGAGCAGTTCGACCGCCTTCCAACAATGTAGCTGCAATTCCTGACGAAGCAAGGGCAAGTGCAATTTCATTCCGCGAACGAATCGTTGCCAAAATCAATGCGATCAAAAAAGTTTTTCCAGTTCCACCTGGAGCGTCCAGAAAGAAAATACCACCTGTTTCATCATTCACAACTTTCATGAGAGAGTCGTACGCATATTTTTGTTGTCGATTCAATAGCGGCACGTTTGTTCGAACAGATTCTCTCAATGCATCGCAATCATATTGTTTTTCACGTCGCAACTCTTGATTAAAGGCGTCGTGCATCGGACGATTGGGCGCTGCCATGCCTAATTGAGATAATAGCTTGTTGGTCATAATCAAGCACATGTTCTCAATTAATATCAAAGCCTCGTTGTGAATTTCTTCACTACAGCGTAATCACAACTCAATATAACTAAACACCGTTGGAAAAAATCACTTTTTTGGAAACACTTTAATATTTCGTCACTATGTAACCGATTAGTTTGATTCACAATTTCACAATAAGTGGTTCAAGAATAATTGCAAATTGTGGAAAAAGTTAATTGGAATGTAAATTAATAACGGCATTTTTAAGCAACTCGCGAAACAACAAAAATTAAAATAAATGAGTTAGTTCTATTCCGAAATCATAACAAACAAAACAAAACAGAATCAAGCAAATATGTTGATAATAAATCAGTTATGATGGAGAGTGCACACGAAAATTATTTTTGTAAATTGTCCGAATTTAGAACTTCTTCAGGAATATTAGGCACAAAACAAATAGAATAACGCGCGTGGAAATAAGTGGGCGTGTAAAAATTTGCTTTCCGCAAAAACCTTAATATATTGAAAAAAGTGGGCGTAGAAGGGGGCGTGGACAAATTTTGTCCGTAAAAACCTGGCTAGGAGAATTACGAACATTTTTAAAAAAAAATCAGCCAAATCGGTCCAGCCGTTCTCTCGTGATGCCCTTACCAACGAACATCATTTCATTTTTATTTATATAGACTATTGCTGTTGTCTTTACAGCGAAAACGAATTCTCCTAAACAAACACACAATTCTATAAGAGGCCAGCCACCCGCAACTTGGTGTGCAATTTTTCACTTATTCTCATACCAAGTGGTGGTAGTGGTTGCTGCTGCTCCTAACAGAAATGTCTGCAATCGTTTACAGAATAAGGAAACAGACCGACCGACCGAAAACCCCCAACTTCCTCTAGCGAAAGTGAATGCATTTCTCGAAGATTGCTGCTGGAGCAAAACGGGAAAACTAAATTTATAGCTCTCCTCCACGAGGAGACATGTTTATAGATTTGTTTCGCAAACAAACAAACAAACAAAAACAAGAAAAATCCTTAAGAACACACACACACTCTTTCTCGCCCTTGCGATTTATTTTATTTTACTTCAACATCTCGCTGAAAACGTGCACCTTGTGCTTTGTGCATAACGCCCATCTTAGTTCTATCAGGCAGCCATGCGAGTCCTCGAAAAGTTCCACCTCATACATGTTGACAATCTGACAAACCTACGGCCCTGTGGCATCCACCCTCTGTGGATGGAGTTCCGTGTGTGGCGTCTTGTTTTTTGCGGCTACCCATACCAGATCCGTATAATCATTATTTATTGGGAAATGCTTTTAGGACTGAAATGCAAGGAAGTACTTTCAATTTATTCAAATGATATTTTGTGGTCGACTTTTACCGCAGGGAGCCGTGACAGTTCTGGAAATGTCTTCCTAATTGTGAAGTGATTCTTCTTAGGGAAATGTCAGCACTAGTGAACAGCATATATGCAGTGTTAGTGGTGAGAACATTTAATACTGGCTTTAGGAAAAAGTTAGGTTAGGTGATGAGTATTGGCTGTTGGTCATTCCAATCGATACAGGCGCAGGTATCCTCTTTAACTTTTTCCTAAACATAGTTCCATGGATAGCGAAATGGACGCAGAACTTCGTGCCGCTTAAATTTTATTAATTTATTATATCTCTTTCGAAAATCCAGCCCCTCTATTGCAACAATGAAACTCTTTTGAAATTTAATTGAACTCAATGCAGTTTTGCGACTTCATAGATTTAAGGGCTTGCGGCAATCCTCGCTTCTGCCATTCGATCGATAAATACATCCAGCAAAGCGGTTGTACAACACATTGTGCTTAACGATGAAGTCCACTATTATTCTAATTTTTTAAAAATCGTGGTAAGTGCTGCGTAATCTCTGCCCATTTCGGATTGTAGGTGAACGTGATGAATGAGTCGGGGCATCCTTAATGCGAAAAGCAAATAATTTTTTTTTTTTTAATGTCGCATGACAAAAACTGTCATTGAGTTCCCTTTGTCAACCGGCCGAAATTGAAGAAACTCATGATCTCCTGCACGATGGTGGATTTGTTCTTCGATATGAATAGGGGAAGGTCGAATGGGACAATTGATCTACATATGACGTCATTCGGAACCAGCTCTTATATCGTTAATCTCAATTAGCATTTGTACGCGACGGTTTGCTCTTACTACACGGTTTGCCTTCATATGATCGGCTCTTTCTTTTTGCGAAAACGCGATCTTCGAGAAAAACAAAATTAGGCGATTGTCAATTCCGAAGAGTTTGTCATTCTTTTAAATTGATATTTTCTCCTTTCCACACAAAATTCAATTTTCAGACATCGCCTCCATTACCCCTGTTCCAATCCAATTTAAACTTATTGAAAACAGTTGATTATCAAAAAGAATTTGTGTGTATGCAACTACTGATTTGTTGTAAGGATGCCGATAAACTATAATTTATTTTCTAAATTTGTCTCTATTAATTTGTAGATCAAGAACTGATGTCTTCATTTCACAAAAAAAAAAAAAAATTGTTGAAGAAAGAAATAAGGGTCGGTGTTAGGTTAAGTTATGGAAAGAGGCCCTAAGGACCCATTGTGATTCATAACAAATGCAAATGCACAAATGCGGAATGAAACGTCAAAGTGACACGACACTTCACGTTAATGGGGACGTGCAAGTATCTAGTTTAGTAAGTCTGACAGCTGTCTAACTAGAAGTATTTCGGCTTTGATTGGCGGAAACCGGTCAGATGAGCAGCTGTATCAGTTCACGTTCATGGAGGAGTAGTCGACGAATCTAGTCAAGAAATTCGTGACTGAGTATTAAGTTGACAGTTCGCATAATGTGACTGACGTAGGAAAAGTGACGTTCCCGACCAATTTAGCTTTTGCGTTCAGGCTACATCTTATTCAGACCAATCTAGTCACTGAAGTAACAAGATTAAGATTCTGGAATGTACCCAATGACTTGCGCATAAATGGATGAAAGTTCACTGAGGCGGACGTAGCGCCATCTGTCATTCAACAAAATAAATAATGTCATTCTATTTGTAAAACTAATGACGATTAAAAAATAGTGCGTGGAGTCCCTCCGCGCGGAAGAAGTGAAACTTCGTAATGTGGAAATGAAAATAGAAAGGGGTAGAAATTGATTTTTAGTGAAATCATCTTGTTTCTTTAAGCCTAGTATCCTGCTCGCGCTAAATTTTAGCGCCCCTAGTCTCCATTTCGTTTCTCCACACCAAAGATAAATGGTCGCTAAATTATTATTAAACATGATATAGATGGGACAAAACCCATATGCTTATGAACCATGAGTACCATGACAGATATCAGTAAACGTAATCTTAATAGAATTTTCGAATTTCAAACTTGAAAGACGTAAGAAACCTAGAAATTATAAGAAGAACTTCGACACGTGTCCTCAAACATTCCACAATCTCCTTACCATAGTGGAACACTTGTTATTACCCAAAAGACGACGCCAAATGAGAGCATAAGTCCCCCTGAAAATCGATTCGCTTTATTTATATTTATATGTTCCTCAAGGGTGTGTTCTGAGCCCTCTTATTTTCTCTCTTTTTATAGATGACGTATGTGACAGTATCCCAGGAGGCATTAAGTTCAGAGATGTAGATGTCAAAGTATTACTTTGCGCAGATGGTCTTGTTATCCTTTCTGACAATCCATATACTCTCCAGCTTCAAATTAATAAATTAAAGAACTATTGCGAAAATTGGGATTTTAAAATTCACAGAGGATAAATCTAAGATTCTTGTCTTCCGAACACAAAATCGTTGTGGCAGAGAATATGTCTGGTCACTAGATGGTACCCGAATCGAGGTTGTAAATGAGTTCAAGTACTTGGGATTTGTATTAACGTACAATCTCAATATGAGTCCTCACATCAAAGAAAGAACTCATGCAGCCAAAACAGCAATTAACATCATGTGGTCTAAGTTCTTTTCAAATAAACATGTGGATCCTGTTTACAAATTTAGGGTTTTCAATGCTACAATTAATAGTTGTTTTTGCTACGCGAATGAAATTTATGGCTATCGACAGCGCGATGAGATTGAAAGCATACAGAGGTATTTTCCAAAAGGATCTTTAGGCTTCCACAATCTACACCTAGCTATGCAATTCATGTAGAATCAGGCCTACCTTACGTTTTTACAAAGAACCTAAAGGCAAATGCAGATTACATCAGCAAAATTATACTAAGGTCTAATAATAACCTGCAGAAAAAAGTCCTTCTTATTGCTTTCAGATGTAACTACTCTCCGTTTAAAGACTGGCACGATTTAGCCGCAACAAATAATAATATATCTATTCAGCTGAACGAGAGAAATGTTTGGGAGTGTAGGAGTATTCTCCACGATTGCATTTCTGCTGTTGACAACAATCTCTTTAAGCTTTGCTTGGATAGAGCTAAAGAGTCATCGACCAGATCAGTTTATAGGCAGCTTAATCATACCTTGGGAGAAAACAATTTTTTTTAGCAATAAGCTATCAGTTCTGGAAATGAGTTTGATCTTTAAAATTCGTACAGATATGATAGAGCTGAACTCCAGACCGCATAGAAGCGATTTAAGCCCCAGGTGTTCACTAGAAAAAACATTTCTGAATTTAGGCACCCTAATCGCCTCTCGCGAACGTCTGACAATATAAACAGAGAGTATAACTGTCTTGAAAGAGCATCTCAACTATTCGTTTGGAGTCGGCATAAAATTGTAGATCCCTTCCATTCGTTCCAAAAATGAAAAACTCACACAAAACGAATAGTTGTGAGAAGCTAGGCATAGAGTCCCTTCGGACCTGTTGCGCCAACTATTTATTTTATTTTTTTTTTTACGAGCTATTGTCATACCTACCAAATAAACAGAAAAATTTCATAAAAATTAGTCGAGCCGTTTCAGACGAGACACGAGATGGTCCAAATGAAAGGCGAATTTCAGCATACAGGATAAATAAAAACAAAATTCCAAAAGTGGAGACAGAAATAAATTTAGTTCCGCCTTGTTCTAATTAGGATAGTTGCGCTTCCATAAACCTGCATTCTTCAATGTGTTTTTTTGAAACTTCACGCAATTATAAGAACAGGCTTAAAAACGAGCAATATCTTATATGTCACATAATATAGTTTCGTACCTATAAAAAAAGATTAAAAATACCATCGTCAGCGTCACCCATTCACAGTCGATATCGATAAATAAAGAAATTGCAATTAAATGCTCATCAATATTGGCTTCACCATGATTGTTCAACATATATATACCAATCAGTTTGTTGCTACTGAAACGGAAACCGCAAAGTCATCATTACAGTTACATTGCGGGTTAAAATAAGTCAAGAGCTGTTCAGGTTAACCTATTCCCATTGACAGGATGTATATAGGTACTGTTAGTGCTGCCGTATATTTGCTAGTGCTTTGTCAGTTACTTTCGAAAGCCACTTTGGCAGCGAAATGAACTCTGACTGTTATACGTACAAGTTAAGTCCTTCATATCCTCTCCACCTCTCAGCCGACCGACGACGAACATTTCCTTTGAATTCATCGATTCATAGATGTTTGTTTTGAGTTAATTTCAAGTGGATCTTCTCGAGATTGATGTGCAGCTGAATGCTGTGACGATGACAACGACAAGGATGACGGTGCCCGTGATGCTCGGGTTCGTACTTGAGCTACTTGTGTTCTATACTGAAACTGAACAGCAGCGAAAAGGAAAAGAAATTGATTGTGATAAGGAAAGAAAGGAAACACTATCCCCAAGCGTATATATGTATTGACTTTTGTTACGTCATCTGGGCCAGTACGCTTTACGCTACATAGTAGTCACACTTGTGAGGATTTTTAGAACCCCATCTTAATAATTTGTAAATGCAAAATTCGGTTTCAACTTTCTTCCGAAAAAAAAAAGAAAACACAAACTGCCAATTTCCATCCCCCATCAAGATGCTAGGAAACGGTCGCGCCGCCTATAAAACGAAGTAGTTCGCACTTCCGAATTTAATTAAAAAACTTGCTTAATTGTGCATAATTAAGCGCTATGGTGAGGAAGCTCCCCCGCACATTCTGGCGGAGGGGTGACATTGATTGTAATAGAATCGCACTCGATTTCAAAGGAAGCGATTTTTTTTTTCGTGGCAATGGCGACAGCATTCGCTGTCTTAGCTGGAGTAGCAATTGTCCTGGAGACCTCCTGGTGATAGTTTATGAGCGCCACTTCATTAATACGAAACTTGAGAATGATTTAAATTTCAAACAGTTTCCACTGCTAGGGTATAAAACTTGGTCCATCAAGACTGAAATTTTGGTGCCTCTCTTGCGTGCGTTGTCAGGCTTCAGTTACACAATAATGGGTACGTGGCTGGTGGGTATCTTTCAATGTAACGGTCTTGAAGAGAAATATAATATTATGCGACAGTGAAAGTGATTGAACATTGAAGTGACTCTTAATTTTGAAATTGAATTTTCAACTTTTAGACAAATTATTTCTGTTTATTTGGAATTCCATTGAAAAGTATCGGCGCGATCTTAAAAATGGTTGGAAAAGTTTTCGAAGCAGGTTCCATAAATTAGTCTTGATACTGCTTGAGTTTGAAGAGCCACAATGAATTGGACGTAGGGATGCAAATAAAATGGAGGAGGAGGAACTGGTCTTGTTTTTTTTTTTTTGTTATTTGATTGTGAGAACTATAAGTTAATAAACAGTTGGTCTAGGTCTAGCCTGTTACGAACATTCGTTTCTATTTTTGCGACTTATGGAAGAAAATGTGAAAACTATGCAATACTGCAAAAGGTATGAAATATCAATTGTTTTACCAATTTAAGTGCAGTTGTCTTCGCTTTAAGTTGGTGCGGTTAAAAGCGAAATAACAAGGACTGGGATCAGAACAGCCTTATCAGAGTCATTTTGGTGTAGATATTTAGAAATACATTTATTCATATAATTCTAAACGATCTGGGAATGACATTCATTCACATACCTAACCTAGCAATTGTTGATAATCTGCTCTGCCAAAAGCATACTAACTAACAATAATTTCTATTTAGCTTTCGTATGTATCCTATATCGCAACCCAATTATTTCTCTGATGTAAATCTATCTATCTATCTATCTATCTATATAAAAATCAATTGCCGTGCGTTAGTCGGATAAAGGCTCCAGAACGGCTAGACCGATTTGAAGGATTTTTGTGTTGTTTTGTTCGTTTTGAATCAGTGATGGTTTAGAAAGAAGAAAATTTGGAGAATCCTCAACATGTGGCGTTGTAGGCCTATATTTTGTTTTTCATATAATATAATATATTAATTATAATTCTTTCGGGGTGCAACGATGACGATATAACTCGATAACCACTGGGCCAATTTTTATGAGTCTTCTTTTGTTTTGTTCGTATTGTTGTATTTCAGGTTTAGGCAGTCTTAAAAGATAGGATTTTGGACCCGATAGGTGGCGTTGTTGTCGATCTCCGAAACCACTCACCCGATTTCAATGAAATTTTGTGGATGCGTGTGACTGGTTCTAGCTTAAAAGATAGTATAGGTACTTTTGGATCAGATAGGTGTCAATGGTGGCGGTCTCCGAAACCACTCAACCGATTTCAATGAAATTTTGTTGCGTAAACATTGTTTGCAATGGGTCTGTGCTGGCATGCTAGTTCCCTCAATTAGCTCGTCGGTGGGCGTGGGACTTGACCCTTTGCCTAGCAACAAAAAAAAAAAAAGAAAATGCCATACTTCGCGCCTAGGCGGCATTGAATACTACTCTCGCCCAAGTAGCCCCTTCTTTCCCACTTGCACGATAGGATACTTTTGGACCTGATAGGTGGCGCTGTTGCCGATATCCGAAACAGTTTCACCGAGTTGATTGAAATTCTGTAGATGGGTATGATTGCTTTGGATATTCCGGGCTTACCTCTATATAATTTGGATTTGAACGTCGACTCAGTTATAATTTTATTTCGCAACATGAATGTACCGAAACTTTGTAACGGATCGCATCGGTATTAATATTTTAATGTTCGCAATTTGTAATGGTCAAGGAAATAATAAAAAAAAACTACTTTACTATTCTGGATAAAAGCAGGTCCGTTTGTTTCAAGGCTTTTAGACTTATTTATAGGTATTTTATAAGGTCTGCTTGCCTTATAAACGATTGACTTCAAAGCGGACACGTCCCACACATCAGGCAAATTTTTTCAAAAACATGGCCGCAATTTATTTCAGTGTTTTTTTCAATTTATTCTTGAGAACATCAAAAGCAGAAAGTTTTAATAAAAATGATCATTTTACATTAATATTCATTAAAACTGGAAATTTTATGAAATTTTTCTAAAAAAAAAAAATCAACGCCATGGGATTTCTCGCATTTTGCATTTAAGAAATTGATACAGATCATCACGCTGATAATAAAATACGGCTATTGATGAGCGGACAGAGGATAGAAGGGTAGCGTACGATCGGCCGCTCATACACTGATAAGCAGGGTTGCCATTTTAGAATAGGCCTTCCAGTCACATTTGACTGGGAAGAAAACAGTCAAAAATCTAAAATCCAGTTCAAAAAAAAAAAAACAGTCATCGAAATGCCTTCAGAAATTCCAGTTAAAAATTTAGCCAAAATAAATCAACGAATAAAAGAAATCACAAATAAACCTTATTGTTTTTTTTTTCTAAGACACAAAAACAATCACAAACGGCATTTATTCTAACGTATTAATGTGAAGTCTATTATAATTATTAAAAATAATAATAAATTAATGAATTTTGTTCAACTTTAAACCTTACATAGTAATTTTCCTGAGCGCTTTGTCTTGTCTCCTCATCATCTTTATCACTTGCATTTATGTCGGATATTGTATTGCTGCTTTTGTAATTAATATTAGCGCAAACTTCATTTGTAACTTCGGGTGGTATATCAAAGTTGAAGTAGCATTAAAGCTAGTAAGAGTATTTACTACTTGTGTCCATGCAAACGTATAAAAATGTTAATTGCATTAGTGGGATAAATATTTCCAAGCTCAGAGCAAAAATATGAAATTCAAGCGAGTTTTGTTTTTCTTTAATTTATTTTTATTTTCACTTTAAATTTTACAATGTATGCTTATTGAAAATAAATGACAAGAAAAAATTAGAAACATTCACGCAAAAATCGTATCCAGCCAAAAAACCGGCCGTCTGGATTGTACAAAATCTTCCAGCTAAATGCGTATCAATCCAGTCAGATCTGACTGAAAAACAGTCAAAATGGCAACGCTGCCGATAAGTGTGTAGAAAGGGTTTTTGCAGTCAATGACTCGCTTCGACATCTGATCATCTACATCTATCATAGACGGACACGAGCGAGAAATCCGCAGTCAATATTCAGAGGAATATTGAACACCCTGTAATCTTGTTAAAAAGCTCGCATTTTACTTTTATTTTTGTAGTTATTTCCACATGCGGAAAATAAATATTTGGAAAATCATGTCAACAACAAAAGTACACCACATAGTAGGGTAAAGGTGTCAACAGTGGATCAGGGTACACAGTGAATAATTTGCTCTCATAATGTCGCTTTTTATTTTAAAATGTATCTTGAAATTAGAAAAGAACACATTTTGACTTCCCCTCTCAACAGACTATCAGTCTGCGCGATCACTTTTCCGAAGGTGGTTATTCTCATGACTTTGTGTTTTCTGCATATGTAAGTATTTTTTTTTTCTGTTTTATTTTTGATCTTTTTAAAAATATGTGTATAGTAACTTCATTTGAGTTAAATATTTGTACTTTTACTTATATATCCTTACTATAATAAAACTGTAACTTTTTTTCCGGCTGTAATCTGTGGCTAAGAATAGATTCAAAAAGTACTGCACGAATTTGATTTCGGTTTTCACATTTGCATAGGAAATTGTTCAGATTTGAACATAGGATATGTTTTACCATTATTCGCTGTCCGGAAGTGGAAATCTAAGCTGATATCTAAGAAAAGTTGTAATTCTCGGATGCCTTCTAGCTCCTAGCTTCGGAATCACTCATCCAAATGAAATGGTATTTTTTTTAATACAAAGTTCAATAATGTACAAAGATTTTAAGATATAAATCATCTTTGTACGTTATCCTGAAGTCGAACAATAAGCAATAAACTATAAATTTAATACAATTGAAAAAAGCTAAATGTTCGATTGAAGCTAGATCGTTGGATTTTTCTAGCGTTGAGTGGAGGAAATTTTGTGTGTGTGTGCGGCAAAACCTGTTTCTCTCTCTATACATTTTCTGCCGTGTGCTTCTCTTTTTTTATGCAACTTTTAGGCTTTGTGTTGTTTTTTTTTTTTTTTTGCTCACGTTCTTAAATTATTAGTGAATAATGACAATGAGTAGTAGAGCGAATGTGGTGCATGGGATTGAGGGAGATAGCTATGTAATTGAGATTGAGGGAGTCACACTCACAATCAGTTGTTAATTGTGATTGTGATATTTAAAATGCGCTATAGTGATTCTGATCTTATTAGTGATACTGATTCACGTCCATGCTAAAACCTGTTTGTGCATTTGCAGTTTTTTGGCTTCATGTTTTTTTTTTTTCTCTTTTTTTAATTTGAACTTGAGGATGTTTGTGTTTGAGTAGTAAGTGAGCGAGTTGTTATGGGATTGAGATGGGGAATAAAATGTAACAAGTAACAACTTACAAGTGGAATGTAAATGAGATTGAGAGGGAATAATAGAAGTTAGCCTACTAAGGTATTTGTTTGGATTGTTTTACTGGCAGTTTTTCTTCTCTTTTTTCGGGTAAGCTACTTTTTGTATAGCGCTAATTATTTTGTTTTAAATTTGAGAAGTGGAACTCTGGCGAAGCAAGGCGAGCACGGGTCAGCTAGTACTTAATATTTTTTATCGATTTGTTTACTTTGGTGAAATGTCTTATAAATTATATAAGTACATGTTTTTGTGAAATGAGAACAGTGTACACAGTGAATCAGTTGAATATCGTACACAGTACACAGTACAAAAGTAACGTTTTGTAACAGTTTTACTGACTAAAAGTGATAAGTTTTTTTTTATTTATTTTTTTATTATACTTGAAGAGCTTTTATTTTCGTTTTTTCCCTAAATAATAAAATGAGTTAATAAATATATATGTGTTATGAAAAAAACTTATGTTTTTACTAAATAGACTGATTTTAAGTCCCTGTTCCACTGTGTACCATGCATTGATTCACTGTGTACACCCATTGTACACAGTGGATCATATGGGAAGGTTTTTTTTCAAAAAAAATTTCGCTATCTCAACATTAATAAAGCTTTAAAATTTTGTGCTTATAATGAAGATAAAACATTGAAAAGGCTGTGAAAAAAATGTCATGGCTATACTATTATAAATGCGTGCTCCACGCCCCAAAAAGTAAAAAATGATCCACTGTTGACACCTTTACCCTACCTTTTGTATTTGTATGTAAGACCAGTTCAAATATAAGTGCGTTATGTCTGATCTATCGCTAAGCCAGCTATTTATTTTTTGCGATTCATAGAAACAATGTCGTTCAGCTGCACTGCCCATCATTTATAACTATTTTGAAAGTAAGCACTAAGCAGTACTTCAAATTGCACTTCGTCCGTGCGGATACCGTAAATCCCCTGAAACCATTTATATCTACATTTTATAGTCCCCCAGCATCGCCACGGCAGATAAATGTTTTTCAAACAACAAAAGACACTCTCTGCGTCGAGTCGTACGTATTCCAATAATCATAAAACTGGTTAAATAATGTATAAATCAAATAAGTCGCACGCTGTGTATCTAATTCTTTCCAATTTATTATCATTATCCCTGGCAGTGTCACAACACTTTTAATCCACTCTCTGGTCCTTCATCACGTCGCTTACTTCTCCTTGTGCTGTCGTCGTGGATAAATAAATATCCAGTAAAGTTCATCCGAACGTACAACTGTATAATGTGTATGATACCTCTACCAACTGAAAGTTCCTATACCGAATCAGGATCAGCTTTGTGTGGGTCATGATACCCATTGATGTCCTTCAACAGAAATGTTTGTATAGCTAAGCTATACTATATTCGATCCCGAAAACAGGTAAACCGGACCAAAGTTCATGTGAGTTTTGTATTACTTCCAAGTGATTGGAACTTGTGGTGGTATTGGAAAAGTCCTTCTATACCATCCTCATAAGGTGATAAATCACCCAAGCTATAGACCAATGCTTTTAAGGTTAACCTAAAAGATGCAGGGTGTGTGTGTGTGCAAAACTATCCACACCAACAAAGGAGGAAATATTTAACCGGCTTAAGTAGGAAATCTTTTCAAGGGACGAAAATGGATTCATTTGTCCCTATACGCGCATTTATGGTGTTGACAAAAAATCTTAAATAAATTTATGTCTGTTGGGTCTCATCCTTTTCCGAATTACACTCAGCATTATTTGTCTTTCGCACCATCACAATGTAGGTAACTATAAATATACCTACGAGCTGCTCTATTGATAGATATAAAAGTATAGTTTCGCAACACCCTGGCACACGAAGACGAAACGGTCGACAAATGTGCCTCTGAGTCCTGTCACAATTTATTTACCCCCAATGAGAATGGGTACTAAAAGCCACACGGTCAAAGATCCAAACATACCTACTTCCTATTCTGTTTGTTGTCTCCTATCTGTAGCCTTGCATTTTGTAATGTGTCCTTTGGGACGGGGGCTACTCCCTAATACATATAAATATTCATAGCGAACAGAAGCAAATCATTATTTATATTTTGTGTCCCCTCATACTAGCTAGTTGGGGTTTTATTTTTCTTTTGGTTGGTCGTGATGATGCTTTGCTATTGCTGCTTGATATCCGCACCCATTGGCATAATTTTTAGCACTTTGGATAAACAAATTTGGAAAAGGCAGAAACTTTTCCTATTTAGCTAATGGGACCTTCGGCGATGCGATCTTGTTTTTTTTTTTCCTTTTCTTTTTTGGCACAAGTTCTTTCTTTTTGTGGTCTTTGTGTCTAAGGAATATAAATTGGTAAGGATAATTAGGAAACTACGAAAACTGGGAAAATAAAATCGAGTCGTTTGACGTATCGAGATCGAGAATTGGAAAAGGGTAGGTTTAGTTTGGGGCAGATTCGGATCCCGGGTAAAGGGGGGTTTGGCTATAATACGGCCTGCTTTGGTGTGCTGTACATTTTTGTTATTGGATGAGTTGTAAGGAATGGGTTAATGCATCCTATAAGGATCGAACGACGACGAGAGGAAAGGAAAGGAAATCGGTCTGTTTGAAAATTTGACATATACAAGTAAGAAAAAGAACATAAATTGCACTGCAAGTTTTGTTGTTTCTTTTTAACTTTCGCGATTACGTAGTAAGAGGAAGATATATTGTATTCGTACAAAATTTCGAATTCGAGATGTTAATCAATTCTGACATAACGATGATAGAGGAACTGAAAAAAGTGGGTCTGTCTGTCTGTCCGTTCTTCCACAGGCCTACAGCCTAAACGGCTGCCTGAATTTGGTTTAAACTTCGGATTTGGAGTTTTTGGGCCAACAGTTCGGGGGAAAAAAATGTTCATACCAGTTTGATTTTTTTCGAAAACGGCTCTAACAATTTCAATCTAAGCTTAAGCAGGTGAAGATAACATGACTGCATATGCTATGTCTGTCTCTGTTTTCCGGTTAAAAAAAATCGAATAACGGTACTTTTAAGATTAAACATATCTCGTAAACGGTTCATACGATAGTATAAAAAATTCATTACTAAATAAATATTTGTCATTTATAACTGAAAAGCAAACTCAGTTTTTCTAGATAGAATGGATTTTTGAAAAAAGTCATTTTTTAAAAATGTGGTTTTCTTTAGTTTAACGGAGGTATCGATTTATCCAAAACTAATATTTACAGTAAAATTGGTGTTTGGTACGAACAAAATTATTTTTAGCAAATATTTCCCCCTTCCTCTTTTTTTCAACCATATAAAACACGCAGCTTTGAATAATTCGAAATATTTGTAGCTTACACAATCAGAAATTTCCACTTCATTTGCACCTCACACACACCTCCATCGACCACTTCACCACTTAATGCAAATTCAAAATAATAAAATAAAAATAAAAATCCCTGAATTCTTACATTAGGTATATCTATGTTGGTCTATCACGAGCTCGACTTCTAATCATAGACACCTTAAACGTCAGTAGTCTATTCAAGTCAAAAATATAAACAAGCCGTACAATAGTTACTGACAGCTTCAACTTTTAAAAACTCACATTGTTACACAATTTTATTTTATATTTCATGAACCGTCCCTTTTTTGCTTTTCAGATATTTACCTAAGTACAAAGGAAACTAAAAATAAGAAAACATCCAACCAAACTTTAGCTGAACGAGAAAGTTTCGTTCGATCCAGTCGTGCACTTTACTTATTTTTAAAATTGTTTCTGTTTTCTAAGTAGGTACGGAGTACGTTTAATGCCTTTACCGACACTTTTCGAAGTTGTACCTACTTCTTTTGACACATTAAGCATTCAGTTCTCATTGCTGTGTAAGTCAAATTATTACCTTGTCAAATATGTAGTAACATACTTTTAGGTGTAATTTGCATAACTTTAGGGTCTAATGATCATAGTTTCGGGGCGAATAGAAGGGGTATCTAGAGAGCTGTTGACCAACCACTTCACCGTATATATATATAAGATCAATGATAATAGTGGTTCGAACAGAACAATTTTCCTTAGCTATGACATTTAGAAAAAATGTCATCCTCAAACTATGCAATAATATATTAAAATAATTGTTGGCATAATTTGGCTTAAGATTGCAAATTTATAGCACTTAACAACAATCCCATAACTGCAAAAACTGGACATGGTTAACCTAAGGATCCGTGCCCGTCAATCCTTGGGTTTGACGATACCAAATTTTTCAAACCTCATAACATGTCTCCTTAGCCATCGCATAGAAATTCCTTTTACGTGACTTTTTATTTTGGGGACAAATGGACGCAGTGATGTAACGAATCAACGTGATTAAAATTTGTTAACAGAAGGTTGGCCAATCGATAGCTAATTGAACCTTTTTGATCTTTGTAATGCAAGGGTTTGGTAAGTATTTAAAGTAGAAAATTGGAAAATAGGCACGACAAACCGATCTAAATTAAAACTAGTGATGCGATCTTGATCATATTTACCTATTTCAAAATTTATTTGTATATGAATTGATTGTAAAAACAATTCACAAAAAATAATGCCTTTTTTCTAAAAACTATTCCTCAATGGCTAAAGCATCGGAACTATGCATAAAATGCATAAATATGCCCCAGTTGGCATCACTGGACGGACCCACAACTTATCAAAAGTGTGGACGTCTAAATCGGAAGATCTTCCATGGCAGTTAATCTCTAGGATGTTTTTTCGGATGTTCGCGAGGGATGGTGCCGTGGAAAAAACCTCGAGATTTAGGTAAAGTGTATGTCGCTCAGCAGTCTAGCTTTCAGCATATGCTAGGCTTACTTCTTACTTAGTTGGCGCTACAGTTCGGTGTGAACCAGGGCCTCAACCAACAAGCCTTTCCAGTTAGCCCGGTCCTTAGCCAACTGCCTCCAGTTACGCACTCCAAGTTGGTTGAGGTCGTTTTCTACTTGTGCGCGCCACCTGAGGCGAGGTCTTCCTCTACTACGTTGTCCCTCCGGGTTGGAATCGAAGACTCTCCGGGCCGGAGCGTTGGTGTCCATTCGCTCTACATGTCCTAGCCATCTCAAACGTCCAATGTTTCTTTACTAGGTCGATGTCGCTGTACAGCTCGTATAGTTCATCGTTGAATCGTCTCCGCCAAAACCCGTCAATACAAACGGGACCGAATGTCTTACGAAGAATTTTTCTCTCGAAGCGACCAAGGATATCTTCATCGGCTTTGAAAATAGTCCATGCTTCAGATCCATACAACAGGACTGGGATGATGAGGGTCTTATATAGAGTCTCCTTAGTTTTTCGGGAGAGGGCCTTAATACACAGTTGCCTTCTCAGCCCAAAGAAACAGCAATTGGCAAGAGTTGTTCTCCGTTTGATTTCGATGAGATGTCATTTTCAGATGTTATAGCAGAGCCAAGGTAGACAAAGTACTTTACTACCTCAAAATTATAGCTGTCTATTGTTCGTCGATGTAGGGTGTCCCTTCTTGTTGACAGCATATACTTGGTTTTGCCCTCGTTAACCGCTAAGCCCATTTTAGCCGCTTCTGTCTCTATACTTGCAAAAGCGCCAGTGACAACTTGCTGTGTTCTACCAATTATAGACTTTTGAAAGATCGTACCTCGTATGTTGGCTTGTGAGTTTCGCACAATTCGTTCAAGTATGATGTTAAAGAAGTCGATTGAAAGCGCGTCGCCTTCTCTAAATTATTTTTTGACATCAAAGGTGTCGGTTAGGTCATTACCGACCTTGATGTAGCAGCGAGATTTCTCCATCGTCATCCTACACAGACGGACGAGTTTGGTAGGGATGCCAAAACTAGACATGGCTCTATATAGCTCGTCTCTATAGATACTGTCATAGGCGGCTTTGAAATCGATGAAAAGATGGTGAGTATCGATTTGGACTTCTTGGGTTTTTTCCAGGATCTGTCTAAGTGTGAAAATTTGATCGACGGTGGACTTTCCTGGCCTAAAACCGCACTGATAGGGGCCAATCAGATCATATGCTAAGCACTGCGTTCAAAAGTGTTCTAATTAAAACTTTACATTAGTCGGCGCTCACAAAAGTCTAATGGAATCTGCGCTTACCTGCAGGACGCAACAGGAGGCAGATAGCCAAAGGCCGTCCTAACTGACGAGGGCTTTTTGTTTATGTAGTCCTCGCGGCTAAAGCACCTCCCAAGAAATAAAGTAAAGTAACCTGTTTGGTGATTTCGATATCAGCAATAGAGAGGATAGTGATGTGGGTACGTACTGGATAATCAAGAATCGCTGCCGGAAGGTTGGATAATGGATATTCTGTCGACATAAAAAGAGTCACTTCGATTTCATATAGGAAAAATATTTGAAAATGTTTCCCAAAAAAAATTAATTCCATGCGTGTGTCCTTGCATAAATATCGCCAATTATTTCGCCACCTCCGACGAGCCAGAAACACAAACTCTAGCCACCAGAATAGAATCCTTTCAGTATTTTCAGCTCCGTGTCAGCCCATTTGACATTCAAAGGCCAATTTAGCTGCAAACACTAAAACGTATAAAAGCCATTTACCCCAAAGTAACACAAATACCCTGGAATTATTGTGCGAGCCCTCTATTAAACATCAAATGACCCACATTCAAAGGATATTTATTGTTATATCACCACAAACGCGAAATAGGTCGTGTTACACCACATGTAACCGGTGATTGTATGCGCCAACTGTATTTATGCCACACCACTGCCATACACAGCGGACCTGCTGCCAATTGTGGCCAAATACCTCGCTCCCTATATAGTGTACCGCTTAAAGTTATTGATTAAATATTTAAAACTATCCTGTCGGCATGAATTTCGCGCGATTTTGATTTATCCTCCCTTCACACAGTACATCCACTTGTTTGGTCGGAATAGGAATTACCCTCACGGAATCTAATTTATGCGAGTCTAAAAATGGTGAACTTAAAAGTGATGGTACGGCTCGTCCTCGTGTTTCCTTCGAGCAATTTCGATGTACGTAGGATGTTTTTGCAGGATTTTTTGTTTTTCTCCTGAATTTCATATTTATACTCCTCTGTGCGGCATTTTAATTTATATACCTCAACATGTGATGTAAATCCATGCGGATAACATGCTGATGGTAGAGTATCGTGTAATAGAAAGCGGATAGGGGACTGGGAATACCGTTCGCGGGAGATCATTGTTCCGCCGCCGATACACCAAACGTTGAATGATGTTGGCTGTTGTGGATGTGGTCGGGTACGGAGAAGCGGAACGGGGGAAGGTGTCAGCCATCGGCATAAAGTAATACATTATAATAATTTTGCAAGCGAAAAATCCTCGAATCATTCTTTGGTGGGGAGGATTTGAGGCTGAAATCGCTTCCTTTTAATGTTTCGCTTGGTGTGGCCGTGCTTGTGTACCTTAGCATGTTGGGTCTTTGAAAAGGAACCGTTTTTGTCGGTTGGTTCTTTTGTGTATGTAGTATATATACCTAATACCTATGTACATATGTTCCAGTGGGTATTGCACCTAAAAACCCAGCTTGGCTCATTGTGTGCCGTATATTAATCGCAGGGAGGTCGACGGCGGCCGGCGCTATACTATTGTTAGCTGCTCTGCCAAGGATTTGTTCGGCGGTTGGTTGTTTTATTTTATTCAGGTGCATTGTTACACGAAGTTGTGCCGCTGCCAAGGGGATAAATATACGCGATGGTTAGTTGTAGGTGAAAGCGAATGTATTCGTGGGGGGGAATCGTTTCGCGGACTTCATTGTTTTGCGACGACCGACGACAGTGTGAAATTTTTCTTCAACGAATATTTTTACACAGGTTTGGTGAAAACTTTAAGGTAAAAAGGAAAACGTCTCCGGGATTATTTAGCAAACTGACAAGTCACGAAATTTGCAGCCGCTTTGTTGCGAAGGTGATTTGACCTTTTTCGTTTAATATTTTACACCTTTCCAGAATTTTACTTGTGGTTCGTGGTTCGTTGTTCGATGAAAGAAGGTCAGAGCAATTTAATTGTTTTCTCTCTTTGCAAAAGGGAAAAGTTGGTTGGTATTTGTGCTGTGCATTGCTCGCAGCACCTGGGAAAATATTTCAAGAATTTTATCGATTTAAAATCGAAAATTACTTTTGAACTATTTGCCGGGCGATAGATTGGAGTTCTTGAGACGGGCTGATGCGCCTTAGGGCACATATGCTGGATGAATCGTAAGGAATGTGATGCGAGAGAATCTACAGGCGATGAAATTGCATATCTAAACAGCAATTGGGATTGGATGAATGATATGAATGTTGTGTAGTTTTCTTCTTCTGTTGATAACCCGCATTTTTATCAAATATACCAGAAGTTGATTGCGTTGGGTAAACTTTTGATGTTGTTGGTACAATCGCAGAACTGGCCAATGCAAAAGAGCGTACCAAGGACCACACACTGAATTTGAATAGTGTGTCACCACTAATTTCCAAGCAATATAAGTCGGCAACGACGTATTCTGTCCCAGTTAGACTTGGTGATAGCTTAAACTGGACTATTCGTATGAAAGTACTCAAAATATCGCTTCAACAAGGGGTAGAAACGTTTCATTGAATTAATCGACTCTACTACTAATTCAGCGAAGCGCGTTGCTGCTCAATGAACCCATTTATATTTTGTTATGTATTGGCGTAGAAAATAATTTATCCATCCCTCCATCCTCCATCCATCCATCTCGTTTTAACAGGTTTTTCCAAAAATTCTAATTACTTTAATTTTATGGGCGTACCTATGTAAAGAGTGGTTAAGTCTTAAGGGCCGATGTTGATTTTGAATGAAACACAAATTATATAGAAAATTATTGTCATTTTTTTTATTATGATAATATTGGTATGGTTCAATTATGGATGGAATAAAATATCGGCCAAATGGCCGCCCCGACCTCGGCGGCACACCTCCATCCGATGGTTCAAATTTTCGATGAAGCTGAAGCATAATTGAAGTTCTATGCCGTTAATGTGCCGAATTATCTCATCCTTTAGCTCTTGTTGCTGGCTTATCGATGTACACATTTTCTTTCAAATAACCCCAAAGAAAGAAGTCCAACGGTGTCAAATCACATGATCTTGGCGGCTAATTGACATCGCCACCACGTGAGATAACACGGCCATTGAATTTGTCGCGCAAAAGAGCCATTGTTTCGTTAGCTGTGTGGCAAGTGGCACCGTTCTGTTGAAACCACATATCGTCCACATCCATATCTTCCAATTCGGGCAATAAAAAGTTCGTTATCATCTCACGATAGCGAACACCATTCACAGTAACTGCCTGACCGGATTTCCAATTCACAAACCGAACCGCTACGACAGTAAGTCAGTATCCCTCCAGTTGGTACCATGAGCATGTATATTGCATATAATGACCATGTTTTAATAAGTTCGCATATAGTACACATTTCCATGATTTACTATACACAGCAACAGATGCACACATCTCAATATTCATTCCAAAATGCAATATATCACGGATCCGGAAAAGCGTGGAAATTCATTGGATTAATGACACAACATGTATTTGGTTGTTTTTTTCCATTGTTTTCTCTCTGGTTTTTTGTTTCTTATTTTTGCATCCTGTCGCCGTTGAAATTTTTCATAACGTCTCGCAAATGAGATTCGAGGGCGTTCGTACGGTGATAATGAAACTCTTTTGTTGGCATCAAGCGGCTCCCGCATAAAAAGGGGTTTACAAGTGCAATGATATTGAAGGCGCGAGCCTTTCGCCCGGTTAATGGGTATATTCGTGACACAGCTCGCTGTATCCCTTTAATCGATGATAAAAATTGTGATTAATTTATTTTTAATTGCAACGTTGCAATTTTGCTCCGCGATAGGGTGGCTCGTTCGTTAGCGTTGCTGTAGGAAATGCAGTGGACTAAGATTAATATTACTAATGCGTGAAGGACGTGCTGCGAACAGTGAAAAATTGAGGAAACTGAGGACATTCAGTGAGGATAAGAATGAACTTCAATTAAAAAAAAAAAACATACAGGTTGGCAGGACTATTATTTTTTTTTTCATATATATTTTATTTTTTTTGCCCTGATAGTGTACGTACGTCCGTTATAAAGTTATAAATGAAATGAATGCCTGAACCAATTAAAATTGTTTCTTTTGTTGAATAATTATGTATCGTGGGTGGGTGGGTGATTTTATTTACGGAAAGTGTACGCTAAAGGAACTGTAATATTATTTAAAACGAATGTAAAATTACATTCCCAGGTGATTTGGGGGATCTAAAGTTTTCTTTGTTGTTATCATATTTCCTGCATTCGGTTGAGAGATTTGATTCAGGTAAAGGTATTGTTCCTGAAGTGAGTGTTGGAAAATGCCGCCATGAGCCAATGCAATGAGACCATTAAAATAATCCTTGTTTTAGTAAAAAATAAGTAGTTGGGGCACCAGGTTCATTAAGTACAATTGGCCAAGATTCTCACAACCATTCGTCTGTGTGAGTTTTTTATTTTTTGGACGAATGGAGGGGATCTACAATTTTATGCCAAGTCCTAATGGCCAACTGAGAAGCTATCTTCCATGACAGTTATACTCTCGGATGTTTGTCAGAGCTTTGCACACTGGCGCAGTGGAAAAGAAAACCTTAAGTTGGAATTTTTTTTTTTCGGGATTCGAGCCTAAGACCCCTCACTTAGTAGTCCTACACACTAACCACTAAGCCACTGCGCCTACTCCTTGTTTTACTATATGTACTGGTTAAATGAGCCCAGTCTTCGAAATGTCTGTATTTTTTATGTCGAATAGAATTATACAGATCGTGAATTCAATGGATCAGTGGTTAGCGTGCTGGACTATCCCCCAAAAAGGTTATATGCACTGCGCTACTTCTTCCAAACGTCCAACAAACATCCGCAAATATAGCTGTCAAGAAGAGCTTCTCAATTCAGTCTCTCGGACTCGGCATTTAATTGAAGAAAAATAAAAACTCACATAATGCGAATGGTTGGTAGAAGCTCTTAGGGTACCTATAAGGCCCCAACTATTTTTTATTTATTTTTTTTCGATCGTTAGTATTTCAGTGGGGTGATTTTTTTTAACAGGATTTCTCGGTTGTTGGTATATTTTTTTTTTTTTTCAGATACAAAGTTTGACGGATTCTATTAGTTTAGAAATGATTGAAAACAAAGCATAATCGGCCTTACCAGTAATCAAGAATTATGAAAGAAGTGAAACATTAGAACAATTATGGACTAAGAGTAGTTACATTGCACTTCTTTAATATGGCGCATTAATAAAATAAAATTGTCGATGTAGTAATTTTTAGGGGAATCGGGGTAAGATTGGTGTATACAACCAATCATAAATAATAGCAAGGGTCACTCACCCAATGTACTTACATACAACAGCTGATTTGCAAAATATAGAGAACCGAGATTACCTACATCAATTCAAAATCAGATCACCCGCCATCGCCAATCAATATGGAATAAATTTTATAACGTTCTTTTATTGAGTTTTTGTTTTATTTGCCATTGCCAAGTACCTCTTGGACAGTAAGGAATCAAAGTCAAAGTACATCCCCTATCCCCTCGCAACAATTTTAATTTTCAACTCACCTCAGTTCGGAGCATAGTCCTTCGAGCCGGATGGCAACATTTCATTTAAAAATTAAATACGCTCTTGTTAAGCCCGAGCGTTTACAATTATAAATTAAATTTAATTAATTGTAAATGTTTTCTAATTTTATTTGTTGTAATACAATAATGAAAATAATATAGAATTGTCAGCACTCAGCAAAATACAAGCCAATTAACAAATTTATGAACTTATGGAGGAATAACAGGTAGTAAATTTGTGTGAATTCATGGAGGGGAAGTATGACAGTTTTTGTCCCTAAAAATATGCGCCATAGCTTTATATATTTTTCTGCGATAATTTAAAGTTTTGTCGGTTTCTAAGTTTCCCGAATTAAGTAATATAAGCTTTACAATTTAAAAGATCAAATTGTATTTATTTTTATTCACACTCCATATTCTTTGGGAAGCAATGTTTCGTTGCTTGCCAATTATAAATTCAGAAAACGCAAGCAAATTATGAAATTCAAATTCTGCGATGACAACAAATTTAGTAGATTCAACAGAAAGTCTTCGTACTAGTAAAGGTGGAGTTCAAATTGTTTATTGGTACCATTTCAAAAATGCTGTACATTTTAATTTAAACTGGTAGCCAACTTATAGTCGACATTAATGTTTGATTATTAGTAAGGCCGAATGTCAGCCGAGTTCGAGCTCAGTTGCGGGGCTGAACGTGCGTTAACTAAAAATATGTCCCACCTACATTTAACGCAGTGCTCCCAGACTTTGAAGACTGTTGTCCACTTTTTTGTTAGCAGGAAGCTTTTCCCAGAATTCGAGAAAAAAAAATACCCCTCTTCTTCCATAAGTGAAATTCATATGAAAAACTGAAAAACTCTAACCGTTATTGTAATGTAAAACAAAGTTGCATCCGTAAGTCGTTCGATTTGAGGTATATTTTCTTTGTTGTGGTTGTCTACGTCTAGAAAAGATTCATATGGTAAGAATATTGGAAAATTTCAAAAGGAAATGAGAAAATTCGTAAAAATTTATTTTCCATACATTCCAATATGAATTTGTTTGGAATTTGTTGTTTTTTAGTGATCGAAAAATACCTACCGTGAGATCGCATTTGTCAAAAATTCTACAGTAATTTAATTATTTAGTAGATTTTCTTTACAGGAAAAATTTTATTTAGCACGGATACATATTATAAAATAATTTTCTTTTCTATTAGACATAAATCAAAACGAGTGAATGCATTCAGACGACTACACAAAAAGTCATACGTAGACGTTCGATGGGCTGTTTTCTTTCATGTTGAATATGAACAATCTCTGAATTTTTTTCGTAATGAAAATACATTTTAATTTTATTTTTAGATATTTTATGTTCCACAGAGATTTTTAATCTTTTGGCTTTATTGAGCTTGTCCCTCTTTCTTAATTTTTTCTTTTTCATTCGCGGCAAAAAGCTGACGTTATTATTATAAGATCTAAATTTCTCATTATCGTTTACTGGAAGGACGATATAAGAAGAGTATTTGTAGCTCGGCTGATGCCTTTGGATATTTTTAAAAGTAAATTGTGCTTCCTATGATAATGGGGAGTTGTTGGGGGCGCTTTTTTTTTCATTTTGCGTAATAACAGCCATTTGGCTTTTCTCAACTCTTTCTTATATATTTGGAGAGAGGTTCAGTGAAAAGTTTCTTGAAATATTTTCGAGTGGTCTCACATGTCACATCTGCAGTCCTACAGTGCAGTTCTTTTGATCTTTTGGCAATAAAAGAGCACAGGAAGGCATATAATGTTGAATGCCAATTTTATGTCTTTGGATCTACGCTCACCCGAAGTTCTTAAAAGTCCAGAGGTTAGTTATTGCCGTAGTGTTCCCCTATACATTAGCGAATCTGTTTTTTTTTTTTTTTATAAAAGAGAAACGGCGAGCGAGGATATCTTTAACATCCTTTTAATTTATTGTTTCTTTGCTTTTACAATTTTTTTTTTTTTTTTTTGTAATGACGCTTTTGGTCCACCCTTCAGCTACGTACCTACTACGTATATAAAACTATGCACGGAATATGCTGATATTATGTTATGTAGGTTGAAGAATTTCGAACTATAGAAATATACGTTTAGATAGGCTTGAGTTCCTGAGTATGAAACTAAAAAAGAGTTGCGTATACGCCCGAGTAATTGATGCACACTATCATTTTTGCCACAAGCGCAATAGTATTTTTCAAAAATCTGTAAGTAAAGATCATATTCATCACGTACAACACATGATACTGCGGTTGCGGGACTACTTAAGTTTCAATTTGGAACAAAGCCACCACAACAACATAACAAAAGAACACGTTTAGTGCAGTGCAGTGTGAGAATTTTATGACCGCACCCGACTAATTGCTGGGGCTCAGTGATTTCCCTCCTTCAGGTTGGCAGGAGACCGTATTACTCTCTGTCTCTTTTTGTATAGTGCTTATTCTGTTATATGCGCGCCACGCCATAACAGATAGCATTACAAACATCTTACTTTACTCGAGCCCCTAAAGTGAAAACGAAAACAATTTCACAGAGCACCAGCCCCAACAAGCAACCCCCGCCCACCATACGCATAACTTTCCAATTTGTCTTGTGGTTTGAATCGCATCCTTTATTCGCATCGCATCCTTTCTCCCTCATATACGCTGCTGTTCCATTTCCGTAAAAAGTCTCGGCAATGGGTGGCTGTGTCATTTTTCTCTTGTTTTATGGTCGTAAATTCCGATTTAAAATGTAATTGCGCTAAATGTGAAGTAATGAAGGTACTTAAGTGACATTAGGGTGATATTTATGTTCCGGTTCCGGAGAATGGTTTGGCCAAGGCAGCCAGGCCAAAGTATATACTATGGGTGTTGAGTGATTTTCCACTTCCTTCTCCTTGCCATTGTGCGGATTTGTCTATTCATTTCGTTTGAGTGGATACGTGTTATATGTGTATGTAGTGCAGGCTAAATGTGCTTCCTTTATCTTGTATAGAGTATCGTAGGTACCTACCTCTTATTTTCGTTCAATGAAGCTATATCTCCGGCTACGATGGTAATTGCTTATCAAAATTGCAAAGTTCACTTAACTTAATGCTTATACGAGCAATTATACAACCATTGTGTAAATTCTAAGCCGACATTGTTTTGGGATGGGATCTAGTTTAATATCCTTGTGGGGTCAGTCTGCTCGAAGGATGATGGCCGCATAAAAAGCACCTAGCAGTGAAATTTGATTATACGGTTATTAGAATATTTATCGTTCTCGTTGTAGCGAAGATAAACTATTTTCCATGTTAATCGGTTCATTTATTCATGTTTACATCTAATTAACTTGAGATCAGTTTTGGCGAAAGGGGATCTAATTCGTGCATTTTGGCAGTAGAT
Source organism: Cheilosia urbana (assembly GCA_946477585.1). Taxonomy (NCBI): domain Eukaryota; kingdom Metazoa; phylum Arthropoda; class Insecta; order Diptera; family Syrphidae; genus Cheilosia; species Cheilosia urbana. The sequence continues at coordinate 148,696,969 of OX297853.1, read as the reverse complement.
AACTGAAAGAATTAGGACATGTGAAGCCAGTGAGCGTTGCATCTGATATACCTCTCCCTTTAACGCGTGTTTAATTTGGTAGTTGAGTGTGAGTGAAAATTGAAAAAAATTGTATTTCTGACTCGGACAGTTCCATTCAACTGCAAAAGTTTGACACTATTTTAAATATTTCACGAACTTCCAAATGTCGCTGATTATCGCCATTCGAATAGGCAGATATTTTTGGGGGTCGCTATAAAAAATGTTCTCAAACTTTTCTTGATGAATATTTAAGATTTGCCTGTATATTGTGTAGGTTTGTAGTAAGTAAAAGCTTGCTTCTGCCTCATGTCATGTTCAGCTGTGGAGAAATCCATATCTACCATATTGACATCCTTCTAGCCCCATGCGAATTAAGTCTAAACTAACCAACCTTGGGCTTAGCATCTTCTGCAGACGAGCCACGTAAGGCTTTGCATATGTCCATAATTATATCATATTTTTGAAGTATATTATTATTAATAAATTGAAAATGAAATTGAATTGAATTAATAAATTCAATTGCCTAAAAGAAACCCATCATTGCAAAAAATTAAATAAAATTAAATAAACTGGCGATGCCACGTCATTTTAATTTTGGTTTCAATTTTCTTTACCTAAAATATTAAAAGCCACCAGTTCAAATAAGAATCACAAAAAAATCTTTCACCTTCAAATAAATATCTCTTTGGTTTGTTATTAGATTTTAATGCAGTTTCGAATCAATTACTGAATTTTTGATTTATTGTAGATAATAAAATCAAACAAATGAGTGAAAAAAATATATGCTGAAAAAAAAAAATACATTATTTGGAAAACAGGCACACGGAAGCGAACGAAAATAAAGAGAATGAGTGATAATTTTGGCTAATTTTGATAGAAAAACTGTAACCTGCTGAAAAAAAAAACTCATAAGCAACGCTTGCGATTTTTTTTGTATCTACACGTCGTCGCTTTAAAAGCAAAGTGACATAAGTCCAAAATGTATGATTTTCAGGAGCGATGTTTTAAGTTTTGCGTCACACAAAAAAATTGTTTTCTAGTTAATTAAAAACAATATATAAAGTGCGTTTACATACAATTGAAATATTTTTCTCCCTCTTTCAGATAGTATATAAATTTGTACAAAAAGGCAAATATTTTAAAAAAAGATATGACGTTTTGCCAAAAATCTGATAGTTTTTTAAGTTTTTATTTTCAAATGAGTTGCAAAAGTGTCGTTTTGTCGCTTGAAATTTTTCGCAATACGCCGTTTTGCCACAAAAAAAAAAAAAAAAAAAAAACAGCAATCGCGACGCACAACTAAAAAAATGTCATTTTGCAACAAAAAATTGTGGGATTTTTAGTGGAAAATCGAAACGACACTTTTTTAAAACGTGGAAAGTAGAAGAAATAGAATTAAGCCGTTTTGGCAGAAAAAACAGAAAAAAAAAATTGTGATCACTTTTGTATACTTAACTCAAAAATGACAAATTTCGACTTATGTCACTTTGCCTTTAAAGCGACGACGTGTAGGTACTGTCTATGTAAGGTAATGCACGAGTGTTGATAACCCCAATAGAGGTTATGTTTTAGTGCGTCTATGTGAATGACTGCGCCACTATCCAGAGCCATTGAATGGATTTGTATTCGGAATGTGTACATTGTACAATGTACATGTTTAGTTTGTCTATTCTCTTATAAATCCATATAATCATATTTAGTGTTCAGGTTATATTTTACGAACTGTAAGAGTGGTGAAATTTTCCACATAAATGTTAAGTTTAAGATAATTATAGTAGGTGTTTCGTTGTTTCAATAGCATTTAGCAATAAAACACAATAAAACAAAAAATCAACTTTTAGTCTACTCTGAATTGTAAGAAATAAAACATTAAATTTGACTTTAAGTCGGGAAATATATAGATTACAGTCACCGCTGGCTAGGTCCATCAGTTATAGGGCGAGTTCAAAATTTCCAAACAAATCACAAGTTTTACTTTTTTACTTTTTATATTTTCAAATTTCCCCTTGTCAAATCACAACAATTTTTGGTGAGTTCACTAGCAAAAGAGGATAGAGGACCTTGGAGTTGAATTTTGTTTGTTTTTGTTTTCTATTTCTAAGGGCACATTTGATACCAGACCCTACATGCCTTAGAAATGTTGAACTAAGCGACATCCTGCAGTTCTCAACGCAAACAAACAGATTCGCCGACAACACAAACCCAACATACAGTTGCTAGCCATAATTTAACCAACCCCTTACCCCCTATCCTTTCACACATCCTCAGTATAGTAAAACTAACTTTTATTCCGTCTGTAAGGTGTTTGTTCGGAATAGATTAAAAAAGTACTGCACAAAATTGATTCCGATTTTCACAGTTGCATGGAAAAATATCGCGATTATATATTAGGATCATTTTTACCATTATCCGGAAATCTCAGCTGATATCTAAGAAAAGTTGTAATTCTCGAATGCTTTCTAGATCCTAGCTTTGGAATGACTCATCCAACTGAAATAGGATCTTTTTGGTATAAAGTTCAATCATGTACAAAGATTTTAAGATATAAATCATCTTTGTACATTATCCTTAAGTCGAAAAATAAGCAATAAACTATGAATTTTATACAATTCGAAAAAAGAAAAAGGTTTATTGAAGCTAGATCGTTGGATTTTCCAGCGTCCAGTGCAGGAAATTTTGTGTGTTGTACGAAGTTGAACTCTGGCGAAGCACGCGAGTACGGGTTATCTAGTCCTAATACAAATATTCCAACAGTCTTTTAAAAACAATAAGGGACCAAAAGGGGCCCATCAGAGGCCTCAGTGAAGAGTGGAGAACTCACCCTCACCAACCAACCAAGGGCCAATATTCACGTAACTTATCCTTCGTATTAAGCCCCACATTTCTGAAAGCACATTGTGTGACACTGACAGTCAAATTACAATAATTTTTGGATTGTTTTGAATGATTTTTTAACTTTCTCCATTACGTAGTAAGAGAAAGATGTAGTATTCGTCCAAAATGTTGATCTCGAGATGTTACTAAGTTCTGACATTGTCATGTCCGTCGGTCTGTCCGTATCCTTCTGCGCCTTACAGCCTAAACGGTAACATAAATATTAATGGTACTTTCTGTTTTTGAAATAATTGCGTCCTTAGTTTCCAATTCGAATCACCGAAAACGCTAATTTTAAAAACTGCTCAAATCTCGAAAACCTCTATCTTCGATTTTGATAAAGGTTTAAAAACCAAGTAATGCTTACATCCTATTATCCAATACTCAGTTTTCAGCTAGATATCAAAGCAATAGTATTTTTTAAAACAAACATTGCAATATATGTTAATGTTTTGTATGCCAAATTTTACAAAAACTGCCTTAACGATTATGATAAAAATGAATATTAAAAGTTGTAGCCTTGTAATTCCTCCTTGAAGGAAAATAAAAGATGTCGCGGGTAATTTTAAAAGTACGATTTTATTTATATCCAATTTATAGAGTTACAAATGAGAGAAAAAAAAATAAGCAACGCTTTTATTGGTTTTCTGGAGGAAGACTGAGGAAAGAGCCTTGTCTGTCCACCAAACGACCAATAGCAGCTTAATAGTAATTAACTTGAACCTCCTAGGAAGATGCCTTAGAGTATTCAAGATTGTACCAAGTCGCTTGTCGAAGGAATAATGATATAAGCAACATTTCGGACGTTCTTTTATACCGCCGAAATGAAGCTTTTACAAAAAGCTTTTATAATGTTGTTTGAGTTTTACAAGGAAAGTTTGTATTTGAATTTTGTCATAGGCAAAATGATTAACAATTTCAAAAAGTAATAATAAAAATAATTTAAGTTTTGCAAGGAAAGTTTGTATTTGAATTTTGTCATAGGCAAAGTGATTAGCAATTTCAAAAGTAATAATTTTGGAATATTAGTTAATTTTATTAGGTATTTAAGTTAAGTCTATAAGTTACGTAAAATATATTAATGAGTAAACAAATGAAAAGATAATAAGTAATATATATTTCTGACTGCTTCAAAGTAGTATAAGTTTTCTAAATAAGATCCCGTACTTAGTTTTTCTCAAAAGATCGAATTCAATTAGTTTTTGAATTATTTCTGAAAAATAATTGCCCAAAAACCAAATCTCAGGATTCGTATTATCGACTTCCTACTCCTTAAACCGGCGCCACAATTTATACGAGAGAAGTCCCAGCTTTGTGTCTGTTTTAGCTAAACTTAAAAAAAAAAAAAACACTTTGAAAACATTAAAATGCCTGCGTAAGACTTCCTAAAAGTAGCTTTTGTTATATTTTCTTAGACGGTGGTGATTTTTTTTTGGCTCGCGACTACTCCAATAAATGCCCATAGATCGACTATCCCATCATCGGCATCACCCTATTAACGTCTAGCTACCCGCCATCCACAGGCATAACTAACCTCCTTAGAACTCACATTCAAACCTTCGCCGAGGAGCAAACCTAAAATATCGAATAAATTTAAATTAATGTCTGACTAGGGATTTACAAACATCCCGAGCACATTTAGCAAATAGCCAGACAGAGAAAGCGATTTCCCTTCGACCATTCACATGTAGACCAACAGCTACCTACCAACGTCTTTATCCGCTTGTAGGCTGCTAAGAGCTCCATCTTCCACTCACTTACTGAATCCCCCCCAATTCCATTAAATACACCATTTACATACAAAAAGAGAATCGGTCTCGAGACATCCCTATTAAACAAAATAAAAGTTAAGTACACCTTCCACGTTTCATACGTACAAGCAAGTCGTAGTCATTCGCCAGATACTGTACAATCTGCAAATGTACGAAGATAGGTATGTGCATATGAAAAGATTTTAGGAGAAAAAAAAAAAAAAAAAAAAAAAAACAAGTCCAATACCACATCCTTGTTGAAAGGCACTCCAAGAAATATGCAAATTGTGTGAGAGGAAGAAAAGGACGATGATGGTTCCACCTGCCATCAGCATAATCCTCTAATACTACTCCCAAGGCACGAACCAAATCCCACTAGCTGCTACTTGAATCGAACTGTGGAAAGAAATCAATGTGCGCGTTGTCCTTAAAGCAGGCGACGATGTGTCCTCAGCCATAGCGAATAGAAGACACAACTTGCGGTCTTGGATAATTGGTTCCTGGCGGTAATTTTCCAATATCATATCCGTTTTAGATATTTTGTTAAGGGCTTCACACTTACTTCGTATGAAAGGAGACAGAAGACGGCTGAAGGTCCTTTACACTCTGTCCTCGAAATACGTGATCAAATTTTATTAATACGGTTTGACAGTGGTACGTATCTATATGCACACGTTCGTGTGTGATTTTCTGTGCGTATACAGAAAAGTTATCGTCTACATTTCCATAAGGACATTAAATGATTTTACGTACCAGACTTATAGGTATATGAACGAATGTGGTAAATTTTGATTGCGATTTAATGAGAACACACTGTTAGGCGGAACGAAAAATGCGTTCCCATGTCGCACACGACCATCAATTCTATTGTCGACGACTACGGCATGTGTGTAGGACGTAGGTGTTCGTCAAAGAAGATGGAAATTATCGCAGGAAAAGATTTCCTATGTAACATTGGGATTTGGGTTGTGGTTGTACTAAATAGGCTCCAATTAGACAGGGTGCGTATACGTATAGGTGGGCAAATGGCAAAGAGAAAATTTGATGGCATGAGCCGCATAATAAGCAGCTGGTTGTGGGTAACAACCGAAATACATTGAAGTTGTGTAAATATAGATGAGCTTTGGTATTGGGAAAGCTCACAATTGGAAAGGAATAATGTTTTCTGGCAAATTAACCGTAAATGATGTGAGAATTGCTGGGAATTGGGAATTTTATTTAAAAGGCACTTAGGGGTGAATAGAAGGAGAACCAAATAATGATGACGTTCGGATGGCAGCCCGATTAAAATTGATTGCAAAGTTGCAGATAATTGTGCCAAGTCTGCGAATTCCGCATTTTATTTCCTTTGTTAAATCGAATAAGTCGACAGCTTGAAAGGGATGTAAGGTGAAGCTCATATTGTTGACATTGAGAATCTCGGAAAAGCATCCAATCACTGGTAATGAACTCCTACAAAACGCTTTAAAAAAGCCCACAAGATGCGCAGTACCAGTGTTGTTTGGGTGTAAACCCTCACCAAAGCGGAACTTGTATTGCGTATCTACTAGGAAATATAAAATTCCGTTAATTGGAACAAACTTAATTTAACAGAAGCAAAATATCCAGGGATTATTTTGGAAAACAAGTGAAGTTGAAGGAAGAATATGGAATGTTAACAATTGAAAGTAAATGGGGCTTACAACCTCGAATAACCCACTGGCTCTTCATCTGGGTTATAAGAGCGATACCGCTAGTAGGTATTGCAGCCGTTCATCTTAGGGCAATATCACAGTGGTTTATGAACGAATTTAGTCTCCATTTTGAATAAAAACTAAATAACTAAATCGCTTCAGAAACTATGGATTACCTACACTTATTCCAAGTTAAGCATTGAAAAGAACTTCCAGGTTGCCATCCCCTTCAGGTTACTGGAGAGGGTGAATAATTTCCTAACAGATTTAATCTCAGTCTCTTGATCCATGTTCATATCACTGAAGAGTTTTCCACGCTGAATCATGGCAGTAAAAGAGGTCGCATCTTGGCTCACGAAAAACTTGATATTGGTCTAATTGTAAGTGTAACCTAACCAAACCCATTTTCATCTCGCGATACTAATAATCATTTTTGGTGTGTAGGTTCTTCTAACTGTTAATAGCGATGGTGAAGATTTTTTAGCAAACCATTTTTCGACTTCATTTGCGCATCATGCCATTCCGCTAAAAGTTAACTTAGGATAATCTGTACAGTAAGGGTGCTTCCACACCGGATGGAACAAAACGCTTAAGACAAACAAAATTGCTTCTCTGTGTGAAGGTAAAACAAAGTCAGAAAACAAAGTAAGGCGTTTTGTTCCATCCATCCCCAAGTATTCCCAAACTCAAACACTACTTTAAACCGCCAATTTCGAAGTTGAAATTTCAGTTTTCCTCTCTGATTTTGTGTACATTTCGTATACAAAAATAAAATGCTGTCGAGCGTCCTTTTGCAAAACGATTCGCGTTAAAGCAAAATTGATTATCTATTTCCTGTCCCTGTTGTGTATGCATACTGATTTGGCATAACTAAGTGCATTCGCCGCTGTAAATGGCACAAGCTAAAAGTTCTAAAGTGTTTTTATATTCATCCTTTTGCGATACGAACTAGTAAAACAAGTTGAATACCCATCGGGGAGATAATGCATAATACGTTGTTGGGTTTGTTTTTTCCTTCTGCCACAAAGGATACAAGTTTCTGTTAAACGATTTATTTTTAGTAATTTTTTGTTCAACTTTGTTTTTACCCTTAGTGTTAGCTAGGTATATAGAACAAAATGTATAATATATGCTACAGTTGCAACGAATTAAGAGAATCGATATTTTGACTTCCCTGTATAAAAGAATAGAAGAAAAGGTAAGAAGACCTTTTGTTTCGTTTTTGTTTCTAAATTTCCAAAGTGCTATAGTGATTATGAAACTATTCATGACTTGTGATCCGTTTTGGACATAACATGTGAAACTCTGCAAACAAACCAAAGCACAGAAACTGGCATCTGCGTGGACGCCAAACAAGCGAAACCGTTGATCGTTTTATAGATCGGTGATCCATTTACTCTGTTTTTTTTTTTTTTTTTTTAATTCTCGAAGACTAAAGAAGGCTGGCATTTACACAGTAAGATATGCCGATAGCACATACGTGACTGCATATGTAATTACAGTCAAGATGGACAAATGATGATACGAAAAGAGACACGACATGGTACTCTGGTTCAGTGGTTCCAGATTAGGGAGAAAAGCACAAATATAGACCCATTTTGTCGCTTTTGGAATTAAAAAGGGGTAAAAAGGGACATGCTTTAAAAAAGGGGAAAAATAAAAAATCTCTGTGAAACATAAAATGTTTAAAAATAAAATTAAAAGCTATTTTCATTACGAACAAATTTCAGAGATTGAACTGTTCATATTAAACATGAAAAAAATAGCTAGAGCGAATGTCTAAATGTATTCACTCGTTTTGATAAATAATTGTATAATATTTATATTCTTAAACTAGTGGATTCCGGGGCGCTTCGCTACGCATGGATATTAACATATAATCAAATTCATTGTTTTTTTTTTTTTTTTTTTTTTTTTATTTGGACAAAATCAGATGTTGACCAATTTTGTTCAAACTTTAGATAACCCAACTACATAATCATGCAAACAAACCGTAAAAATTTTATCGAATTCGGTTTGACCGTTCGTGAGTTATAAGGTCACAACATTTTTGCAACTTTCTTGTATATATTTCTTAAATGAATTACTTGTTCATAAAATCGGTAAATTTATTATGAAAACAAGTGCAAATTTCACTCAGGGGAGACTAGGAGAATTTTTTTTCGAATTTGGGGAATAACTATAGCTTTTCCTGATAAAAAAAAAATTTTGAAACAGTCTTCAAAGTCTGGGAGCACTATCTGGTCTGATTCGAATTCGCGTATCTCTATATCTCTTAAATATTGGTTACACCAGCGTTTCCAGTTTGGGGGTTTTTCCCCCAGATTAAGGGGTTTTGGTCGGCGACGGGGAGAAATCTGCCACAGAGATTTTGCTTAGGGGGTTTTTAAAATTCTATTTTATTTGTGTTTCGTTATAATACCCTTTTTGTTAACCTAAAACTGAGCTTCCGCAGAGAAATAAAATTAATAGGCATTCGGTGAACGTCGGAAATGCTGAGTAACTTATTTTTATGAATGAGGTACCTAGCGTACAGATCTTCGTTCTGCTTACAACTAAATGATTCGAAATTAAGCATCGCAATCCAGGATGAAATAAATGTGCGTTTTATTTTAAAATGCTGTTGAATATTCGATCGATCCTCCAAATCGTTGGACTATTTTCTTTTATAAAACACGTCTTTAAAAAAATTCTAGTGTCAGTTTCATTAAGAAACGTTTTTGTAAATGTTCCTGAAATATTTTTCAAGATTTAGGCACCAACCTTATCTGCAATTTTTATAAAGAACAATTAACAAAGTTGCGTAACTTTGCTCGTCGTATTTATTTGCCGCACACTTTAGCATCCGGAAAATTAAACTTATATGTCTGCGTTTCAAATTCGAAATTCATACTTTTCAGCCGTAGGCACAGTGGCTTAGCGCTAAGTGTGTTGGACTTCTAAGCAAGGGTCTCAGGTTCGATTCCTGAAGAAAAAAAATCCGTCTCAAGGTCTTTTTTTTTCCACTGCGCCATCTCTCGCGAACGTCTGACAAACATCCGAGAGTACAACTGTCTTGAAAGAGCTTCTCAATTAGCCGTTGGATTGGAATCGGCATAAAATTGAAGATCTGTTCCATTCGTTCCAAAAATAAAAAAAAAATTAACACAAATCGAATAGATGCGAGAGCTAGGCCTAGAGTCTCTACCGATCTGTTGCGCCAACTATATTTTTATTTTTAAGTTTTACATAAAACACATTAAAACAATAATGACAAAAAGTTTTTTTTTTTTTAAATAGAAAAATCTGGGGGTCTTGCAGATGTATCTGGGGGAACTATTTTGACCGTCTGGCAACGCTGGTATGAACAGTCTCTACATAACGCACTTATAGACACAATCAATTGAACAACACGACGAATCCAGAGCCGTAGCCTTGGACATATCAAAGGCATTTGACTGAGTCTGGCATAGAGCCCTATTAGGCAAGTTAGCGTCTTACGGATTACCACAACAAATCTGCGGATGGATGCAAAATGTTCTTCTGGGAAGATATATCCAAGTTGTTGTAGATGGTGTATCATCCAATTCGCTTGCTATAAATGCAGGAGTGCCCCAAGGATCTATTCTTTCTCCAACTCTATTTCTTTTCCACATCAACGATTTGCTTGGATCGACAAATAATAATATCTACAGCTTTGCAGATGACAGCACTCTTATATCCTCCATCTCGAACAGTGGGCCTGTGAATACGGCTACATCACACAATCAGAGATGTGAACAATTTAATTCTCTAAATGATGATCTGGACAAAATCTTGAAGTGGGGAAAGGACAACTTGGTTGTATTTAATGCAAACAAGACACAGCTCACAACATTTTCCAGAAAAAATGCATCAACAGTTCCTCAGATCCAAATGGATGACCATCCAATCCATCAAAAGGACTCAATGCACCTTCTAGGAGTCACAGTCAATTCAGGAATCACATGGCAGAATCATATATCCTATATCGCAAAATCGGCGTCCGCAAAGTTGAGCTACCTATTTAGAGCAAAGAGGTACTTTAGCCCCAAGCAACTTCTCCTTCTCTATAAAGCACAGGTTAGACCAGGTTTGGAATATTGTTCCCATATATGGAGCTCGGCCCCAAAACATTCACTTAACCTACTTGATAGCATACAGAGACGAGTAGTTCGACTCATTGGAGACCCTACACTCACATCGAATCTACAACCGTTGGTGCACAGAAGACAAGTCGCTGACCTATGCTTGTTCAATAGGTCCTTTCATGGTAGATGTTCTGAGGAACTCAAAGACATTATCCCTCGAAATGCAACTTTTGGGCGCCCAACAAGACAGGCTGCTAATGCTCATGACCATACAGTATACTTGACAACCGCGAGGACATCAACTTTCAAAAACTCCTTCTGTTACAGGACAAGCAAACTTTGGAACTCGCTTCCTGGGGATATATTTCCAGAAGACTACAATTGGCAGCAATTTAAGTGCAGAGCAAACATACATCTGCAGGCATCTCGGGGCGCTGCTGAAGCGTTATAGGTTCGCCTTTCCCGGGAGAAGTATATACAAAAAAAAAAAAATTGAAAGTGACCCTTGATACAAAAAATCAAGACGTATTCACTCACATGACCCTTTTAATATAATTGCCAAACTCACATGCACCCAATTTGTATATTTGTAATCTTCTCGCGCAATAGAAACATATTGTTTTTTCTACTTAAAATAAGGAGTTTCCCTCAAACTCCAGAACCTCTAAAGGGGATGTAATACAACTCACTTTGTTGCTAGTTCGTCGCCGCATAATGTCTCCGCTCCCTACCATACCATCAAGGATGTTAACGAAATGTTTTTTTTTTTTACTGTCACAGTTTGTATTTTTAATGACACAATTTTGTTTGCTTTTAATTTTCTTTATTATTATTTTTTTATTTGCAGTATTAATGAGATAAGTTTTACTCAGAAGCGTTTAATGAGTTTTACACTCGAAGACAATTTTCGGCTAAGAGTCGAGGGAATATAGTCGGACAAGGAAAAAATAAAAATAAAAAAAGGATCACAATGTCGCAACTTTTTCATATTTAATGACTTTGTTGTGTCCTCTCCGACAAGCATCATCGTCGTCATTATATCCACCACCATCATCGCACTTTGCCAACTTGAAAGTTGATCCTTTTTCAAACTGAAAGACTAAGGCCGAGCAATTGATAATCCCCTTATTTAGATAGGATGGGTGCTTGACAGTCAGTCAGTATTGTGCCCACCTTCAACTAGCCCGACACACCAACTTGATAATATAACTGGATGCTGGCTGGATGGATGAGAGAAAAAACAAACGAACCGTAGAAGATGGAGCCGTGGAAACTTTTTGCGCGAATATTTCAAATATACTATTTACCCGACAACACTTCCACTGCATTATCACTACACTGAAATGAATTGAATTATAAAGCAAGAACTTTGAAGAATATTTTCACTGTCATATTATATTTATAAAGCAAGCTTTCTAAGAACTCTCAAACTAGCTCTGACAGAGTGTACGTCTAGGGCGGGCGGGCCGGTAAAGTAACCCATCCACTGGAGGACTTTATCACCCCGCATCCAACTAATCTATAAATATACTTGCATAGAAATTTTCCTACAGCGAAATGCTTTTAGTTTATCGCAATCTGGTGGGTATGAAAATATATCTTTTTTTTTTTTTTCTGCGAGTTACCTCGTGCTCGTCGTCATCATCGTGCTTGTAGTCGTCGGCATCAGTCTTAATTTATTAATGATTTAGAAACTTTGCGACATGTTACTGTGCGCTGTGATGTTGGGTTATCCTGCAAGTTATGAGGGCAGCGTCACAACTCACTGGCAAGCATGCGGAATATTAAAAGTTATTGTCGACCTGTATTGATTTGTGGGGGTGCTTTGTTTATATCGATTTGTTTATTCTCATGTGAGTGTTGATATTGCTGATATTTTGAAGGTACCTTTTTTATTGGGAATGGGCTTTTACTTCTTAAATACCAAATGAAAATGTAGGACGGTTTTTATTAAGAACGCCTGGACTCCTGGTGGGCGCAGTGGCTTAGTGGTTATTGTGTTGGACTACTAAGCGAGGGGTCGAGGTTTGAATCCCGCAAAAAAACCAAATTCCAACTTATTGTTTTTTCCACTGCGCCACCTCTCGCGAACGCTGACAAACATCCGAGAGTATAAGTATAACTGTCTTGAAAGAGATTCTCAAGTAGCCGTTTGGAGTCGCTATAAAATTGTAGATCCCTTCCATTTGTTCCAAAAATGAAAAACTCACACAAAAAGAATGGTTGTGAGAAGCTAGGCCTAGGGTCCCTCCGGACCTGTTGCGCCAAATATTTATTTACTTTTAGCCTGAACTCCTGGACATATTTTTTTCAAAATGACAGGTTTCTTTTTCAAAAAAAGTTCAAAACCTTAGAAATGTTCATTCAATATAATCGTCATAAGTCGAACAGATTTTTCTGTACTAGACTTACCTCGAAAGCAAAATGAGATTGGTCGTTAACGTCGGCAATACATACAATTCGTCAAGCACACAATCGCATTTGAATGCAACTCAGTCAGGAAATTCCTGACCAGATTTGTCGGCTACTACTGTTAATTGAAAAAACAAAATCTGAAAAACATCAAGTCAGGCAGTTGTCAGAATGTCCCCTTTAAGACCGCTTTAGCTCATCTTTTTTTCTTTTATTTGGCAATTAAAAAAGCTAA
>OX297853.1:148511415-148678915 GCA_946477585.1 Cheilosia urbana | reverse complement strand
TATGCTTTTTTCAAATAAATGATAAATGATAAATATGCCCTTTTGGTAACAAGGATACAAATTTCATATTTTACAAAGGAACTGCAATGAACCTACAATGTGATGAAAATTTGTAAACAGAATGTTGGTCGATCGATAGGTAATTAAACCTTTTTTGATCTCTGTAATCCAAAGCTTGTGTTTCTTGAGTAAGTCAAGTAGAGAATTTAGAATATAAGCATGATGCACAGTTGTAAATAAAAATTACTTATGCGACTTTTATCAAAGATTGTACCAGATTTACCAAATTCAAATTATATTATTTGTATGAATTGATGGTAAAAACGGATTCATAAAAAACGATGCCTTTTTCCCAAAAATTATTCCTCAATGCCTCAAGCATCGGAATTTTGCCTAAAAGGTATAATAATGCCTCTGTTGGCATCACTGGTCGTGTGACGTGTCGTGTCGGCAATGTTGCTGGAGAGAAAAACACTCGCTCCAAATAAATAAGACTAAACTATACGGCAATGGCAAGTATGGTGGAATAGGCTTTCACGGAAACGTGTTACTGCCTCTTTTGCCAAACTTTAAAGAACGGTTTGTCTCGGCTGCACTGGGGCCTTGATATTTTTATCATGGGGTGTACGCTGAAAACCATCTCTCGGTTAAAGAGAGGTGGCTTTTGGTACCACGCGCATTGGAATTTTGAAGAACTTGTGCTAGAATTGTCCTTTGACCCCGGTCTTATGGATATGCCCTCTGACGCATAATGACTCCAGAACTCCTATTGCGACAAAACTACCACGTCAGCTTTCCTCAGGCAACGGAATGGCTTAGGCCAGACTCTGAGCCAGGGAAAGAATGCCATCGTATTTTTACTGTCTTCGTGGAAAGCGAGAACATTAGACTTCACTACCCCTTAGGAAACCATGCGTCTATCTTCCAAGCGGAGATTTTCGCTATACTTATGGCTTTGCGCTATATTGTGACAAGCAGGTGGAGGGCTAGGAGTACATGCGCTTGCAGCGACAGCCAAGCTGCATTACTTACCTCGTCTAAATTAGTGCTCGAATTCAAGCTTTCTCTGAACTTGGTCGGAAGGCTAAATACAGTCTATCTTGCTTGGGTCCCAGGTCACACTGGTATCCAGGGAAATGAGATCGCTGATGAGCTTGCCAGGCTGGTTTCAGGGGAAGAATTCTTAGGACCTGAACCTGCGTTGGGTCTACCTACATCGGTGGTTAAGTCATCCATTGATACTTGGGTTTCTCGCGAACATGAGTGTCGGTGGCGTGACTGTGCTGGGTGTAGACAGACCAAACGACTGCGTCCGGACATCTGCAAAAGGTCGGCGGCCTTCCTTCTGTCTCTCAGAAGAAGCGACTGTAGACTGCTTGTGGGCGTCCTTTCGGGCCACCAAGCTTTTGCCAAACACTCCTGCCTTTGCTCGCATTAGGTGGCGGATCTTTGGGGCTGACGTGGTGAGTGCCGAACATCTAAGCTCTTCATCACTGAAGCTCCTTCTCATCTTTCTTCGAAAGACGGGAAAACTAAGTACATAAATGTAAGGTGTCTATTTGGCAGTACAATGGACCAGTAGTTGTGTCTGAGTGCTCCATCCGATAGTAACAACCAGTTTCTATGAACGCTGGCAGGAACTTTGCCGACAGCGGAAGTGGGACACGCAAGTTGCGAGTGTGTTGGTGAGTGAAGTTACGTGACATTTGTCAATACGAATTTCTATGTAACAATACTAACGCACTTAGCGTGTACCACCCCATAGAAATATAGCTTGTAGGCAAGTAACGGAAAATCGGCCGAAGAAGGGGGTCTCAGTATTGTCTCTGGTAACAACCTCCGACAAAAAAAAAACTAAATACTTAAAATCTCCGGCGGATAATGGAAAACCATTCACGATGAAGGTGAGAGGAGCAAATAGTTGGATTCTGTCGTACTGCCATGTTTTGTTTCCAGACTCAATGTCGTGTTATTTTGCTCAATCAAATATGTGTGTGTAAAAATACGTGACTAAAGGCAATGATATGACGGTGCTCGAGATTCAGGCTCTTGATAAGTATGATCTGGATGTTTTTTCAGTCTTGAATTCCCATGTTTCTAATGTCTTTTTCCATTGGGACCACTAAAAATCATTTTCAGATCTCAGATCTTACGCTGATCATGGAAAATTCAACCAAATTGATCTGCTTTTGTATTTTTTGATTAGTGCGTTATTTGGCAACAATATCAGCTGTTTCAATTGCGTTCGTTTTTGGAAAAATCATAAATGGAAATCGACCTAAAAAATGTTTCTCCTGTTAAAGATACAAACGAAGTAGGTATTTTTGGTGATTTGTAGTCTTCAGAAGACGAGGAAGACAATGAAGAGAATAATTCCTCCGAAATCATATCCATAACTACCAGCAGCGTCGCGTGAATTATTTAGATGGGTGTGCAAATTCTTTAAAATTATAAATTGTTTAGAAATATCAATTAATTGCCTGAAAACACGTCCCATTTATTGTTTTCTCAATCATTGTTTTGCTGTTTTTGATATCTTATTTTGTTTTCAAAATAAAATATAGAAAAATAAAACTTTCGCATACAAAATCAAAAGCACCGCACGAAACTGCAACCCCAATCCCACTTAAACGAAAAGCAAAGTTTAACCATTTATTCATCGGCTTTCGTGCACAGCTTTTATTTGCACGAGTATCGATGTAATACATTGTGTATTTGACTTATGAGATGACGCTTTACGGAAACAGAACAGAACAGATGCAAAAGAAGAGAAAATGAATGCAGCCCGTGCACAGAAAACCTTCGCACGAGTTCACTACAAGTTCATCAAAGTAAAGGGATTTAAGTACGGCGGCGTGCGGGTGACGATTGACGAATGACGATGGGGATGAATACTGGATAAATCTTGTAGAGGGATATAGTTTGGAGTTGGATGAATTTATTTGATGAAATCAACACAATGGTGCACAGCGAGTTTTTGTACGAGTTAATTTTTTTTTTCTTAGCGGTGAAGGAATTTTGAAAGAAGATTTATAATTTATAAAGGATGAATATGAATAGGTATGGTGTAGGCTGTAGCTGTTGGCTGTATTATGGAGGTTTTATGGGTTATGGAATTGTGCATATCACTATTTGTGTGTAATTATTATTACACAGTGTTTGATGAGTGACTTATTTTCGTTAGATCAGGGTGTGCAATGCACACCTTGCACACCCTGACGAGACGCCACTGATAACTACCTATTTATGTATTTCGTTATTTTGGATTTCACGAAACTTTGCTGGTTCACAATTTTAGCTGCTTCTCCCTTCAGGTTGCCTTTCAACTCAAGTACTTTGCATCAGTTCTACGTCGTTCAGCGATTTAGTTTGGGATACTAATTGCCCAAATGACTGCCGGCATGGTGTCCAATCTTCATAGCTTCCGATGAATATTATAGTAGGTAATACTTACATACTTACTTAGATGGCGCTACAGTGCGGGGTGAACATGGGCCTCAACCAATACGCCTCTCCAGTTAGCGCGATCTTTAGCTAACTGCCTCCAGTTGCGAGATCTTCCTCAAATGCGTTGTACCTCCGGGTTGGAATCGAAGACTCTTCGGGCCGGAGCGTTGGTGTCCATTCGCTCTACATGTCCTAACCATCTTAGACGACTAATGCGTACTTTTCTAACCATCGACCTGGTCGCTGTACAGCTCGTAGAATTCGCTGTTAAATCTTCTCCTCCAAAGCTCGTCAACGCAAACGGGACCAAAAATCACTCGAAGAAGAATTTTGCGCTCGAAGCGACCTTGAAGATCCTCATCCATTTTTGCTAGGGTCCATGCTTCTGCGCCATAGAGCAGAACAGGGATGATGAGGGTCTTATATAGAATCTCCTTAGTACTTCTTGACAAGGCCTTACTAATCAATTACCTTAGACCAAAGAAACAGCGGTTGGCAAGTGTGATTCTTCGCTTGATTTCTGAGGTGATGTCATTTTCAGAGTTAATAGCGGATCCGAGGTAGACAAAGTCCCTAACTACCTCAAAGTTATAGCTGTCTATCGTGACGTTCTGCCCGATTCGTCGATGTCGTGTGTCCCTTCTTGTTGACAGCATATATTTTGTTTTTCCCTCATTCACCACTGAACCCATTCTGTACTAATACTTGCAAACGCACCAGTGACAGCTCGCTGTGTTCTACCAACAATGTCAATGTCGTCAGCGTACGCAAGCAGTTGCACAGACTTTTGGAAAATTGTGCCTCTGGAGTTGGCTTGCGAGTTTTGCACAATTTTCTCAAGAATGATGTTGAAGAAGTCACATGACAGCGCGACACCTTGTCTAAATCCTTTTTTGACATCAAAGGTCTCGGCACAATCTGAAGGTGCCTGTCCATTTGAGAGTAAAACAGCTCTCAAGCAGCTCTCGGGACCAAACTCGCAAGTGGACATAGCCTTAAAAGTAGTTCGCGTAGAGTTAACTTTTTACCGAGAGTAACTCTCGAGAGGTTTACTAGCGTAAGTACTCTCAAATGGACAGGCACCTTGACAAGTTTGGCAGGGATGCCAAAACTAGACATGGCCCTGTATAGCTCGTCTCTATAAATGCTGTCATATGCGGCCTTAAAATCGATAAAAAGATGGTGAGTATCGATCTGGTATTCTTGGGTTTTTTCCAGGATCTGCCGTAGTGTGAGTACTTGATCGGTCGTGGACTTACCGGGCCTAAAACCGCACTGATAGGGACCTATCAGATCGTTGACGAATGGTTTCAGGCATTCACACAGAACAGCAGACATGATCTTATGCGCAGTGTTCAGGAGACTGATGCCTAGATTCGATTAGGCAATATTTGAGCACGTGAGCTCAGAGCTGCCGTTTGAGTTGCGATGACTTGTGGAGCCGCAGCCCCCCTGCCTCTCTGATCTTAATGTATACCTCCTGATAATGTTGTTCCAATTCGACGAATTCATCGTTGTTCACGTACTAATCAGCACATCTAATGATGACATGATCTTCTCGTTTATGTCCACCAGTCTTGTCAAGGCTTCCTTTGAACTCTAGTTCGTTAAATCCTGGTTTTCAGTTATTCTTTACCTCTGAGAAAATAGTTCCCGACTACTAAAAAGCACCACATCTTATCCTGTGACGCTGTTGGTTCCTGATTGTGTTTCCAATAAACTGGGCTTGACGGTTGATATCCCTCGAGAAATCGCAGTTTTAACCTGAACTTGGCTTATGATAAGACCACAAGCACTAATTCACAAACAACTTTATTCTTCCAAAGTTCAAATGAAATAATTCCAAATAATTCGAAAATAATTATGGAGGAAATTTCTATCCACTTTCGCTTAGTGGTTTTGCGAAAACAAAAATCTTGAAACTCACTTCAATTACGAATATAAATTTTCTCTTCTGGATAATGGCTAAAAGCCAAAAATCATAGCAGGCGATGAAAGTCGAAACAACCTGAGACATAACATGAACTAATTCCAAATTCCAGTTAAACTTGGGTGGGGCTCGTTTCCTTGCGATTGATAATGCCCCCTACTCTTACAAACTTCAAGCAAAAAATCATCCAGCCAAGTCGAAACATAGGGAGGGATATAAAATCATAAGAAGATTACCTTTGTTTATTATCTTGGTAATTGATTCGGTAGGCTACGTTAGGTTAATCCAAGTATTCGGGGAGAAAACTGAAATTTCCTCGCCACACAAATCGAACAAGTCATACGCTACAAATAAAAATTTAATCGCACGTAGGTATTTCCTGCCACCTAATAATACGCCTCACATTAAAACAGTTCACCTATACGCTGTGGGCCGTGCGATGTCAGCTGTAAACTCAGGGCCTATAAATCAAATTCCGCCCTAAAATTTCATTAAACCCAAAAACCCTTGTTCCCACGTTCTTACGGGTTTAAGCTTTAAGTGCAAAAGAGAACAAAAATAACGACCACAAATACACTCAGTAAATTCCAAATTAAATGAGAAAATAACGAAAGAAAGTCAAACATTTATACAAAACAAAACAAAAAATCCTTTTGCACTTCGATTTGATGTGATTACGAGGGAGTTGGCAACTGGCAACATACAGAAATAGCGTCCCCACCAGTGTTTGCCATGTAAAACAAGGCATATACCTCGTATGTAAGGCAAACAAAATTAATATTTATTAAAGTATTTACCAAGGTTAAAAGGGGATTTCGGCTGATGGCATACGATATCGTTACACATTGCTTCGCCTCTGAAGCGTCTAATACTTCGCCGTCATATGATGTGTGCCACATACACTCGTACACGCCTTTCCCCGGCAAGGCATTCAGGCATTTATGTGCCATCAAACTGATTGAACGCAACAAGGAGTCGACCTGAATGGGTGCCATATCGAGGATATTCAACGTAATGCGATTTAATATAATGTAATCAATGCAATGATGTTGTGTGTTTCACTCCCCTCTCTCCCTATATAGTCGTCCGAAGGTGAATAGGAATTCTGGGGATCCTGATTTGATAAAAAAGAAAAAGAAAAAAGAAAACGGATTTCTATATGCGCCGCGTTATTACATTAATTTATTTCATGTTAACAAATTGGTCATGTGGCGGCTATTTTCAGGATGAAAATTCATTACTTTCCATCATGATAATTGGCCGGAATGTTGGATTCAATTACGACGCAGGACCAGCCGGTGGCGGCTGATGGCAACCTAATTCCACTTGGAAAGGCGTGGGAGCAATTGTTTCTCAAACAATATCGCCCACAGTGGGGATATCGATATCACACAGGCAGAGGTAGGTAGGTATAAGTGACGATTAGCTAGTCCAACGTAAACAATGGTTGTATACCCAGCACTCGTGACTAGGGAGAATAGTACAAAGGAGCAAATTGTGGAGTCATTATGAAGTGGCACTTTATACATGTTGTATTGGAGGCAGTTTTTTACAGATCATTGTAGGTAGCTCCAGGACCTGTAATCCAGATTTATCTTATCCGCCCACGTTTTCCCACATGTTCACGTGCTTAGTTTGAGCTGAGGCACTTATTTTGAATGAGTTCAATATTTGTTCCGCATCATTGCTTCTTCGGAAATAATTTCAATTAGTGTTTCTATCCTATGGAGAATGGCGGATGTGCGAATGGACTATCAGTGTTAGTCCTTTTTGGGAGTTGTTTATCAAATCAACCTGAACCTAAAAAATACTTTCACCGCTTGAACGCCTGATCAGCAATTAAAAGCAATTAATTCTACTTTGAGGTGGACGAGCTCAATTAAGGAGATTGCTTCCTCACCCTTCTATTGGTATTTGAATCTTTTTCTTCTTTTTTTTTTTGTATATTTGCATCATGATGTGCCCACAGCTTCAGCATTATGTGAGTTTATTGAGTAAGAGGTAGGTATCTCTTATTTAAACAAGCGAAAGAAATTTCTGCTCACTCTGAAACGTTCCTGCCTTACACCTGGGGAAGCACTTGCATTAAATAATTATTGTTCACACCTCCACTCTTCATTAACAAATTAAAGGAAGACTTGTCCCTTTGAAGCATTCTTCTTGTTTGTGTTGATTACGAATTATTTCACTAATTGCGTGTTGAAGAAGTACAAAGTAAACTCAGTAAAAAAGTATATCTTTGTCAAAAACGCCTCCGAAAAGTAGGCGTGGAAGTGATCGATAAAGATTCATCGAAATTTCTTTGGCAGTTTTCACGTCAAGCGGTACCAAATGTACTTTTTTTTAAGCTGATCTTAAGTCCTGCAGAGTGCTCAGTCGAATCCCGGTCTATTGTGCTCCAAGAAGACATCACTTTTTTGGTGCGGTAGCGGAGAAAATCTAATAGGACTTGTTGTGTTGTCAATTGAGGGTATGTAAGCGTAGCGGGTGTAAATTACCTCTCTTGCATCGATTTAGAAACCTAGAGTCCAAGACATTTGCGTGCATTTTAGGCGACTTGATAAGTTCACTTCGACGTAGTTTGTCGACGACATCAGGGGTCGAATCGCCACTTCCGTGAACGAGCTAACCGTTCACGGAATTAAGTTGGTTTTACATGTGAAACAAAAACAAATTCCGTCACGAAATGCTCGATCACGGAGGACGCGATTCGACCCCAGATATTTGCCAAGTCTTCCGATTTCGGCGCTGTGGGTTCGTGTTTCGTTTTCATAATAAAAGGCAGCATTTGGTTCGATAGTAGCCTTTCTTATATCGCTGCCAAAGTCGGAGTTGCAACTCCAAATTGCAATTTCGTGGCTGGAGGTATCATCAGCGAAAGGATGATAACAAACTTTGTCAAATGCTCTGGCTTAAATTTTCGCTGTCAAAAGTAATCAAACTTAAAAGAATCCGTCAAGTAGTGTCAATCAATCACCTGCTGTCAAAAAAAAAAAAATGCCAGTCCCAACAGCATTTTTTTTTTTTTAGTCCCAACAGCATCGACAAGGCGATCACAGTCATTCAAATCAATTTAATGGTTGTGACATTCAAGACGTTTTTATCGTGTTAAGTAGTGTGACACAGAACGACCGCTTTACGGCATATTTTTACGTCATAGTGACAGGAATGATGTGACTAGAGTCTTAAGCTTTATTGGTTTTTTGTTACAACAAAACGAAGTCCATCAACAATTACAGTGGGTTGCCAAATTAAAAGGGACCTTGTAAATTTTTATCAATTCTCATGTTTCAGCGTTCTTTTGAGCTTTTGTTGTAGTTCTAAGTGTACGTCCTTAGCGGTTATTTTTCATTGTCGGCTGATATTCAAACTGGCTTTATTCGGGAAAAACCGGTTTTATTCTTGAAGTGGCCAAATTTTATTTTTTTTTTTTTTTTTAATGTTTGAACTTCTTTTAATTAAAACGTAAGTAATGCACTTTATTTTATTTAAAACAAAGCTTCTCTAAAAAAGACATTTTTTCAACACAGAATGTGTCGAGGAATGGGTATCCAAGAACAAAAAAAAAAAAAAAACCGAAATAAAAACTTTGTTGAAAGATACTGCTAATAACCAATATCGTCTATATATATAATTCTTTCGGGGTGAAACTCGATGATGTTATAACTCGATAACCACTGGGACGATTTTCATGATTCTTTTTTGGGTTTGTTCGTATTGCTGTATATCAGGTTCAGGAAGAGAGGAAATTCTTGTCCCATCCTATTAAATATTTATTTTAACTTTTTAATGTCAAAAATTAATTAGCAAATTTCGTATGTGCGGATTTTGTTTTGTTTTGTTTTTTTTTTTTCAAGAAGTAAATTGAGAAAATCGATAATTTCAGATTAATGTATTATACGTTTGTCGACAGTTATGGTTTGTTTTTAATTTTGTGCTTCGCTCTAACAGTTTCATTCCTTTTATACAGTTGATAAGGTAAAAATTCTTTAAAATGCTGAAACGCGGACAAAATCTATATGTCTTTAGTACGACCTTATCTTGAATATTGCTCTTTAGTATGGTGTCCTATATATGCAAATTCTATAACACGTCTTGAAAGGATACAAAAATCCTTTACAAGATTTGTTATAAGACAAATGAAATGGAACCTTTATATAATGCCCTCTTATCCAACAAGATGTGCCTTAATAGGATTAGATGCTTTAGAAAAAAGGCGAAGTGTTCATTGTATGCTGTTTATTCATGATGTTTTCTCTTATCGTATAGTATGTCCCGATTTACTTCAACATTTCAAGTTTTATGCACCAGAAAGAATTCTTCGAACAAGAAACATTTTTTTTTCGAGCCCTAAACATTCTTACAACTATGGCCTTAATGAGCCAATAACGAAGTGTATAAAAAAGTTTAATTCTCTTTGCAATGAAATAGATTTATGTGATGATAGATCGAAATTTAAATTATCCTTATTGAATATAAATATGTCCTAAATGATAATACTACTGAATATTTTATATAATTTTTTTTTGAACTATTAATATATTGAATCCTAGTCTGTTAGAGTTAAGCTCGGTAGATGAATAAAGAATAATAATAATAATAATAATAATAATAATAAAATAGTTGTTGAAAAGTAAATTTCACAGATTTTTTGAAAATGCTAAGACGAACGCCCGCATATATTGGCCGACGAGCAAGGCAAGCAAGGCAAGCAAGTTAGCAAAAAATATATCAACGAAGTTGAACTGAAGAAGAACGCGAAGAATGGGACATCGCATGACCAGATCAACAGGCAAGCAATTTGAGAAAGCAAGTAATGAGATATGCGTCAAATCGGACAGCTGCTGAGAACACGTTCAGGTCGAATAAGACGAGCGTCGTTGCCGACATTCGAACGACTGGCATCTCAGTATGAACGAACAGAAAACTATGGCGGTGATGCGATTTTCGATATTGGAGCGATAACTGTAATTGTGTGCCACCATTGAAACGACCGACGCACTGAAATTTAAAGGCGAAACGAACTGCCTTTGTTGTGCGAGTGGTAAAGTTAATTTAGCACCTGCGGAGCCATTTCATTCGGATGATTTTCTAAAGAACATTTGGGAAAAAAAATCGTTAAAAAAACTGGTTTCATGGCGACTTGAATGGCAATATTTTCTCTTATACATCATGCAAACATATTTTCTAACAGTGGCAAGAGATTCTACGCTGCACAATTCAGATAAACAGATTCAAGGCCAAATTCGTCATCGGATGGCCAATAGTCGCAGGTGTACTTCATTTTTTCGGAGGATGATCAAGTCAATATGCGGTACAGAGGGCAAACAGGAGTGACAAAAAACGTCATTCGATAAATTGCAACAATTATATAATGCAATCAACGCTCTCATTACAATGCTTAAAACAGCGATAGAGAAAATGAACTTACATGATAGATTTGTCTTCAAACTTGATAATATGTATTTAGAACCGCACTTTGGAAAAAATAGAAAACGGGTATAGTGTCACTTTCAATACAAGAAGAATGATTTAAAATTTTTAGTTTTTGAATTCCTTGGATGTTCCGGACCTACCGCTTCACAGTTTGAAATTAAAAGTCAGCTCAGTTATAATTTTGTTGAGCAACCTAAGTGCACCAAAACTTTGTATCGGATCGCGTTTGTGTGTGAAGAATCTCAAATCAAATGTCATCCAAGGACGATTTTGAGGGGCAAACATTGTTATATCGCGGTCTCCGCTTATTCAGAACGATTTGTCATTGGCATCTAAGCGTCTTTGGTAAATAATAAGTCGCAAGGATAATCGCTAGATTTTTTGTAGCATCAATCTTTGGTAGGTATGGAAACAAATAATTTTCTTGAATTCCATGGCTTTCCCTATTAATTTAGCAAAAAAAAAAAAAAAAAATCCTATTTCAGTGCAATCTTCTTTAAACAACCCTGCTGTCAATGTAGGTACCTATACACCCTCTCGAAGAAAATTGACTGCAATCAATCCCCAAAGACCACAATTCAAAACACGAAAACGACAAACTAAAAGAAGAATTCCAAAGTAAAACCCAAATGAAGCAGAGGAAAATCAAAGGTCTCGTCTAACACCAAGTGCACTGTAAACTGTAAACTGTGCACAAACTTTCTGATGCGCTCTGTGTAAAAGTTGTCCCCGTCAATGGATAGCGGTTGCAGGAGGCGAGCACGCCCGTCCCAAAAGTCAGATGTTCCCCCGAATGTTCGCACAAAGTACTTTGTCATAATTCTGAAATGGTGCCCTCGGGGGCTATTTCGTAGTAGTTTTTGCCTCCATAGTTTCTGTAGAGAGTTGACGGAAAACTTTTTGTCTAACCAGAACCAGATAGCTCTTCAGGCTCAATATGCGGTCCGTTGCATTGTGCGGAATCGCTGCTATTACAAGTGTGTTGTTTTGTTTTCTAAATCTTCTTCAAAGTCAGCCTTAGCCTGAGATTTCAACCAGTTCCATATAGAAACAATTCGCCTGGTCTACTACTTTGTCTACACACATGTTTGTATAATATTGAGGCCGGCCTATCCCTGCATGGAATGACATAAACAATGTTAATACGGAGGAGGGCACCAGACAACGTTGGCTACATACTACCATGGAAATTGTTTTCGTTAAAGCTGCAGCAATTTAGGTGCTACAATGCAAGAGGCAACGTGATGCAGCATGCAGGGTATAGCAACTTAACTCGATACAAATTTAAATATGAACCTTACAAGGATAATGGGTTTTATCTTAAGCTCTTCGTCGTCCGTGAATGCTGTTCGGACAATGTTCAGTTCACCTGCGTACCGTGATTCATCTCTGTGTGCGTGTGTGTATGGTAAAAATTGTGGGTCAAGTGACAGGGGAGAGCCGTCTGTGTTCCTTTCTGAAATGAAAGCACACACCTAAGTGGTATATCCGAAGGTAATACCAACATGTTAGTTTACTCCAAAGCTTAAGGCTAAATGATATTGGCAATTTTATGCAGCCATTGATAGGTTCTCCTTGTGCTCGCATATCGATCCGAGCACATTGGTTAATTTGCTTTTTCGTGGTAATCCGTGTGCGTAGTTGAAAGATATTGTATTTGTTGTGTCGATGTGAATGAGTGTGTGTGTGTACCACTAGTCTCGAGGAAATGGAATTTATTGTATTCGGGGTGGGGCAATAAATATTGAAACATATTTATTGGATAATTCGAAGAGGATAAGTCGAACTTGGTTCAAACAGTGGACTTTTGTTAGAAGTTTAACCTGTAAGGAGATCGCCTCTTTGTTGCACACAATGAGGTCTTACAGTGAGGTCTTATTGAAAAATGTTTTGATACATTTCGAAGGGCATATATATGAATCGTCGGCTCAAATCAAATTACGAAGGCCCATAACCCCAACTTATTAGATTAGATTAGATTAGATTGTAGTGCGGGAGAGCCTTTAAAGAGCTCTGGGATCTGCGGCTTTTTAAAAGGGAGCCTATTGTGCCTTCCCTGGTAAAGGAGCCATATTTTCACTCCAGAGACCTATAGGAAAACAAGGATCTTCTCTGGGTGTATATTCGCAAGAGATGCTGAATTAACGATTTCATCACCAGAGATGTTTTACCTGAGACGACAAATGGCCGGACATTCTTTGATTATGTGAAGAGAGGATTCGTCACTCTCGAGAAAAAGTCTACAGATGGGATCCGATGAGACGCCAATGAGGTGAAGATGTTTTCTCACGCGACCGTGGCCACTGATTATTCCTGTTAGTATTCTCAGTTTGTTTTTATCCAGATTAATCAAGAAGACTGAGTTTCTGGAGGAGAACTTGGGAAAAATGTTCGTGTGCAATCCTGCCCAGCTGTATTTTGTCAGATCTCGTTAGACTCTATAGAGTCTATAGATAGATTGGTTCTTGATGTATATTGTATAGTTCCTGAAATGATTTTTACTGACTCCGCAGAAGGGTTCAGATCCGATAATTGGAGTGGTTCGTGGTTGCACCGATTTTAGCCAGTGAGTCAGCCGATTCGTTACCCTCAAATCCTCTATGGGCTGGAATCCAGTGGAGGATGACTAGGTTTTTCTTAGAAAGTTCATTGATGGTTGAGAATGTTTCCAAGACGAGTTTGGATTTGATGACGGTTGAGTCAAGAGCTTTGATAGCTGCTTGGCTATCTATATGATTATGGTTTTTCCACGTGTGTTAGAACCTAGATTTATTCTAGCGCCATGGTTGATTGCAAGGACTTCAGACTGGAATATGGATAAGTTTTTCCCAAGGCTGACTGAAAAGTTCACCTGGTTTGACTCACCGTAGATTCATGAGCCAGTCTCTGATTCCATCTTAGAACCGTCTGTGTACCAGATGATGTCGAGTCGAGATGGATTAGGTTTATATTTTTCCCATTCTTCCCTAGATGGTAAGATTATGGAGAAGTTTTTATGGAAGACATATTCCCGTAGCTTGTCATCAAGAGGCATGCTGAATGAGCTTGAAGGCTCGATGGTGCCGAGTAAGTATAGAACCCCAGACGCGGCATTGTGATTGAGCATAGGCTTGCCATATTGGGCTATTTATCAGAAATTGTGTTATCTTTTTATTAATCCCGACACTAAATTTAGTATGACACCGTATGATAATGCGAGAAACAGATTAACACAGCGACAGCAACAGTAACAGCAACAGCGAATTTAGGATTGGCTCTAACGTTGACGTCACTATCGATGTTGCTGTGCTAATGTGTTCAAAGTAATTAAAATACATTGGTTCTAAAAAGTTGTCAAAGTTGTTGTTGCTGTGTTAATCTGTTCCTCGCATAATTCTAATTGGGTTATAAATCTGAACATTTTTTTATCTTGGGCGAGTACCTAATTTTTTCTATAGCGCTTTTCTACCCCATAAGCCTTTAACGAATATCTACAATTTGCTAATTTTTATTCACGCAGATTTTGGTAATCTATTTTTGCATCTCAAATCAAGCAAGATTTGCTTTTTACCCGACTGTACACAGAGAGGGTTATGTGTTTCGCACGTATCCTATGTACGTTCCTATGTGACGCCCTGTAGCCTAAGCGGCTTGACCGATTTTAAAGAGTGAGGTGTCACTAGATTCGTATTCTTCCCCGGAGTGTCATAGGCTGAACAAATTATTATCTATATTTATTTTTTATATATAAAAATAACTTGATAAATGTGTGTGTGACAGCCTACCAACTGCCACACACATCCGATATTGATTTAGTTTTTTTTGTTGGTTAATAGATCATGCAGAGAAGGGTAATATATTAGTATGATAAATTTTTTGAAAGAAGGTTCAACCGCCATTCCAATAAATTCATTTTTGTACACTTTGAAGAAAAAAAAAAAAACTGGATAGAAATCGAGTAGTGACACTTTAAATACAAAAAAAAATATTTTAAATTTTAAAAGCAATTGTTGTTGTCAATTATTTTAATTATTTTCCACCCAAATTGTTGTTGTCAACAATTTTGAAAGTTTTTTTTTTAAATACCTATTAGGTACCTAAAAAGTTTGTTCTAATAAATTATGTTTACATTGTAACTTTTTGAAATGAAGTAGATACTTTGATTATACAAAGATGATTTATGGCCGACGATATTTTGCATCGAATTCGTACTGTGACATCGGAGATGTCAGATGGAATGCGCAACAAAGCTTTGATTTTGATCGAGGATAGGTGTTTGCTCATGAGTGGCAATTTGTTGTGCAAATTGGGGATGCCATAGCCAAATCGTTTAATGCAAGATGCATTTAATCGAGAACTGGAGCGAGAAATGGACTTCGATCGAATCGCATTGAGTCAAGCTGTTCGAACAAATGTGCCAATGTTGAATCAAGAATAAAAGAAAGTGCACGATGAATTGATGCAATCAGTCGATAACGAAAATGGTGGATTTTTCTTCCCTGATGCGCCCGGTGGAACTGGAAAAACATTCCTGATTTCACTGATTTTGGGTACAATTCGTTCGAGATCTGGGATCGCTTTGGCCCTAGCCTCTTCTGGGATAGCGGCTACTTTGTTAGAAGGCGGTCGAACAGCTCATCCTGCGTTGAAATTGCCATTGAATCTGCAAGTGGAATAAGAACTTACATGCAACATTTCAAAGAACACTGCGATGGCGAAAGTACTGCAGCAATGTAAGATTATTATATGGGACGAATGCACAATGGCTTACAAACGCGCATTGGAGGCCCTGAATCGTTTACGTAATGACCTTTCGGTGGAGTAATGATCACCGGCCTGATTGAGTTTCCACAAAATGTTTGCAACCTTACAACGACACCGGAAGAACTAATCATGAATGTTTTCCTGAATATCGCTCAGAATAATATTGACCTTTTGCTGAGTGTAAGAGAAGAGTGATTTTGGCTGCGAAAAACAAGAACGTCGAACATTTTAATTTCGCCATTCAAAACCAAATCGCTGGTGAGTTGCATTCATACAAATCAGTCGACTCAGTGATGGATGAAAACGAAACCACCAACTATCTCACGGAATGTTTAGATTCTTTGGATGTTTCGGGCTTGCCTCCACACAATTTGAAACTAAAAATCGTCTCAGTAATAATTTTGTTGCGCAAACTAAATGAACCAAAACTTTGTAGCGGTACGCGTTTGATTGTGAAGAGTTTAATATCAAATGTAATTCAAGCAACGATTTTTATTGGAAAATTCATAGGCGAAGGTGTTGTTATTTCGCGGATTCCACTTATTCAGAACGATTTGCCGTTCGTATTTAAGCGTCTTCAATTTCCCGTACGTCTCGCTTTTGCTATGACAATTAATAAGTCGCAAGGACAATCGCTGGATGTGTTTGGCATAAATCTTGAATTTCACGTGTCAGCAAAGCTCTCGCTTTGTACGTGTAAGCACCCGATAATAGAAATAGAACAAAAAATGTTGTGTACCATAAAGCACTTCAGTGAAAAAGCGGTAGGTTGGCCGACAATTATTTGATTTTAGTTACCTATTTATTTAATCTTAACATAACTTTTGAATAAAAAATTTGAATTGACCAAATTACATGAAGCAGAATGAAGCGAAAGCTCGGAATTATTAATTTCATTAATGAATTTGGGCGGAACGAAGTTCGCCGGGTCAGCTAGTAAAATATAAATTAAGAAAAAAAAAAAAAAAAAAAACAATTGTCACACAAATGTCAGTCACTGAGCTTTTTTTTTACAGGCAGTCGGGTTTTTTGTTTTTTTAAATTATTTTTTTTTTTGTTTTATTTAATAATATGCTAATTTTTTTTATTCAAGTATGCAAAACAATTTCTCAACTCCACAGGCTGGGTTTTGAGCTCCCTTAACTTCCTTCTCCCCCTTTATCTTCAGGTTCCGTTAGTTGTGGTCTCAAAACTACGCTCAATGCGTTATTTGTGTTTTCGGGAAAATACAGCCACTTAAGCCAACTAACCTACCAGATAAAACAATTTTTTTGTAATTGGGCTACCTTTTGGGTTCACTTTGTGGCGCTGAAATTGGGCTATCGCATTAGTTCAAACCTTGTTTGAGCAGCAATGCGAACTAGGTACTGCTTATCAAACATCACAGCTTAACATGAGATCTCAGGTTTATCCGGAAGAGGAAGGTAAAATTTGAAATTCATTGTTTCAATGGCAAAAAGAAGGACAAATAGTTCTTGTCTCTTTTCGTCTTGCAAAGACCTTTTTCTCTGTTTATTTCAGGATGTGCTGTATAAATTTCCGGCGATTGGATTGGCAGTCGTAATTTGCAGACTTGTTTTACACGCCGCTGCAGGGTATTGATGTACAGCTGTTTGAATCCTGTTGACTGGAAGAATACAGAATGGGAATAATTGGCTAGAACTAAATATGAATATATTATACCTACCCTCTTGCTACAAACACTCATCCTGTTATAGCAACACGTTATACAGTTCTTGGGAATCGTTAAATTTATTCAAAACCGCCAGAAAAAAACACAGAACTGAAGTGTGGCTACTTGAAAAAATGGCAAAAAAAAAATACCCACCCTTTGCAATAATTACATGCAAAAGGCCTACCTCCCTTTGAGTATTAACTTACTTCACACCCATTGCACTGTCTCATGTCTCATTAGGCTCCGATCCTGAACCGCCACGTACGTGGTAGGTACTGTAAATAGCTGCCTAGGGAACAGAACTCAAACTGATTCCCCCCGCACGTATTATTATTTTCACCCAATTGAAATGTACCATCCCGACGAGTGTGGGGTGGGGGAATGTTCAAAAGTAGAAATGGTCCAACATTAAGCGATTTTTCACTTATATCCCCCGCTGCAGAGTGGAAAAGTTGGACACGTTCCGCGATGGTTACCCTGTGGTACAATTATTTTGTTATTTCCAAACCTCTTAAAAGTTTTCGTGCTTTTCACACCCCCGCAGTCGTCTTTAATAATTTCCATCTCTTGGCTGTATTCCATTCAGAGTAACATTACGAGTTTGGGGGTGAAATCTTTTTTTATTTTTACACTGCAGGCACCGCCGCCGCGTGGCCCTTTCAAAGAACCGATGGTAATTTGCTTCTCCTCTGGGAGTCATTTGCAAAATTTCACTTTCTCAACGTGCTGTGTGCTGGTGACTCCGACTCTGACTCTGACTCTCAATACACCCCGACTTTAGAGAGTGGCTCTTGAGTTGAGAAAATTTAAGGATTTTTGTGGCTGTAAGATAAGCAACACCAACCGTTGAGCGGGAATCTCCATCTCCAGTCCCGAGATAAAATTATGCTGGATTGGGCTAAATGTTGGTCGTATAATGAGGTAAACTCATTTGAAGATGTTTGCCCGTCGTCGCGTCGTTGCTGGTCCGTCCGTTGGCTTCGAAAGAGGCTAACTGAGCGGGGCAATGCCACTTTTATATTTTTATTCCGTCCCTCATGAAAATGTTGAACTTTAAAGGAAAAACGGTCCACAAGAAAAATAAAAAAAAACGGTTGATGGATCGAAAGCAGTTCGTGAGTGAAAAGTTTTTTTTTTTTTTTTGGTTGGCCGACTTTTATGCAAATGAAATTGTCTCCGGATACTTGGTGATCCTGTACGGTGTTGGCTTCGTCGCCGCGTACTTTAGTTGGATAAAGTTTTGTAATTTCGGCAGGAAAAAAAAAAAAAAAAACAGAAACAAAAACAAGCTCGCCGGATAATGTTTATGTTTGTGCAAGAATTAAATTCGCAAGTTAATATTATTCAGAGTGCTAAAAGCGATTTCTTACGTTCATTGAATACCCTACACATCTGAGGTCTCGTTAAGAAGAAGAAGAAGAGTTGGAGGTGTTAAATGACTTGAGATAAAGAGAAGAAGCGATGGTGCTGTCCGAGGTTGAGCGGAAACGGAAAGGAGTGTTTCTCTACGCCGCGCCGTGGCGGTGGGCTGTCACGCAAATTGTTTTTATTTATTTTTACAGGGATAGGCACAGGTGTGGGAAGCAACAAATTGGCTCATAACGACAGAGGGTTTGTTTGATCTGACTGAGTAGTGGATGTGGAATATAAAATATGGGTATACAATTAGACTCAGAAAAATGGGTGTAGTGGTGGAAGACTACAACCAGTTTCGCTCGCCATATAAGTCGAAGACCTCTCTAGCCCTGACTAGTACACCGAAGGAGGCAACAGGCTTTTCTATATAGACAACTATTATTTTTGGGGCGAATTACCTACAATTTGTATGCCGAATCTGAGTGGCTGAGGCGCTTCTTTAGGACAGCTATACTTTCGTAATATTTACCTTCAGGACGGTAGTGCAAAAGACTTAAGGTGTGATTTCGTGTTTCCCAAGTGTTAATACTGTTTTGCAGCCCAGCATTCTAATAACTTGTGATGTGCTTTTTCTCAGGCTATTGCTGATGTTCGCGATAGTGTGGCTGAAGAGGCGTCCACCTTAACTCGTCGTCGTGCCCAACAATTGCACCTCTCAAGTGAGATGATAACGAACTTTTTATGGCCCGAATTGGAAGATATGGATGTGGACGAAATGTGGTTTCAACAGGACGGTACCACTTGCCACACAGCTAACGAAACAATGGCTCTTTTGCGCGACAAGTTCAATGGCCGTGTTAAATCACGTGGTGGCGATGTCAATTGGCCGCCAAGATCATGTGATTTGACACCGTTGGACTTCTTTCTTTGGGGTTATTTGAAAGAAAAGGTGTACGTCGATAAGCCATCAACAATTCAAGAGCTAAAGGATGAGATAACTCGGCACATTAACGGCATAAAACCTCAATTATCCGTCAGCGTCATCGAAAATTTGGACCATCATCATCAACATCGGCCCTTAAAACTTAACCGCCCTTTATATACACCTTAGGTTAGGTTAGGTTAGGTTGGGTGGGGTTGTGAGATCGTCACAAAAGATCAGGCACCAAAGTAAAAGGCATATATACCTTAACAATATTTATATTTCGATAATGCCTAAGCTACGTATAAAGTAAGTGGCCCAACGGCGTAGGTCCTTAGCGGCCCAATGATAGCATATGGTTCCTAGGGAAAGAGGAGCGGCCCAACGGCGGAGTACTTCCTTATAGCGGCCTAACGACACCGTTCCAGGAGAAATGGGGAGTGGCCCAACGACGGCGTGGTTGTTCCTTTACGCCCAACGACAACTTTAGGAAGTGAGCCAGCTGGAATTGCTGACACTGCTTATTCAAGGCCGATTTGCCAAAAGGGAGTTCAGCCGACAAAAAAGTTAGAACAGGGATTGGGATGTAACTTTCTATGTGCGAGCCTTATCTGGTACACACGATTGGTACAAATCGAACGTAGATGCTCTCATGCGGGTATTCATGATTTTCACATCACTAAAAGAGTGTGATTTCTAATCGACATTATGCAAATTTTCAATGCCACATTAGGGATTGTTGCAATAGCACCCAGTGCAGTGTCTGCGGCAGTAGTGGCCATAGAAAGTATGAAGAACGGGGGCGTTTCTTTACAAACTGATCCATTGCACCGATAACTGATAAAACCGCTTCTGAAGAAATAGAACAAGCACCCCTTCTATACAAGTTGTGAACAGGCAAGTCTATTTATAAGGTAGCTAGGGACGACGAAAACAGATCTTCGCAGTCATTACCCTCGACGAATTCAAACACGCCTTAAATTTAGAGTCCGTTTGAGCAACATTTTGAGAGGAAAATGTAAGTTCCAAACTGCCTACTGTGAATAGTTGAAAATTATGTTGAAAATAGAATTAATACGGACGAACGGCTTATAAGACAGAGGTGGAACAAAATGAATGTAGCATATCCACCTCTATCTTTAAAAAAATTCTGTCGCACAATACCTACATGCACTGCTGGGCGCAGGGACATAAGTCCCCGGGACATAAGTCCCAATTTTTAATTTTGGGACTTATGACCCACTTGAGTGAGACATAAATCCCAAATTCGATTTGGGACTTATGTCCCACACCATCGGGACATAAGTCCCAAAATTGTTTTGCCGAAGATGGGACATAAGTCCCAAGTTTTCGCATAGGTAATAGTTAGCAAAATATTGTGAAATCCATTAGGCATCCAACCCCTTTTTCCACTACACACACCAAAAATAATTGTTCTTAATAATTTAGAAAATTAAACTAATAGTTTTGAACAAACCAAAAATATAATCTAACCAAATATTTTAATTTTATTTTCTTAAATTCTCAAAAACTTGAGTTTTATATTGGGGACGTTCGGATTCATAGTTTAGTAAGTTGACAAGCTGTCTGACTAGATGTCATTCAGTTTTGATTGGCCCAGAGTGGTCACGTGATTAGTTTTTGCAGTTGACGTTTATGGAGGGGAAGCCGACAAATCTAGTCAGGAAAATCCTGCCTGCATACTCAGTTGACATTTCGAAGAGTCAGATTTTAAATAAACAGAGTGACCGTGGCAGAATTCTGAGGTGTCGAAAAAAGGGCCAGTGAGAGAAAAGGGTGCCATTTCTAAACGTACTCTGCAAATTTCGAATTTTCGCACGATATTTAACAACCATTAGTTCGCATAACAGTGTAATAGTGTTGTGATAGGCAACCGTGTTACATTTTAAATGTACTTATTTGAAAATATCAATTTTTGAAAAAATTATGAGGGGTCTTTTCCGAATAAAAAAGGGCAAATCAAACAAAGGCAACGCTGACCGCGAGAATACAAAAACAAT
This sequence comes from Cheilosia urbana, assembly GCA_946477585.1. NCBI lineage: Eukaryota > Metazoa > Arthropoda > Insecta > Diptera > Syrphidae > Cheilosia > Cheilosia urbana. Next base: position 148,657,385 of record OX297853.1, on the reverse strand, counting down.
TCAACTTGCTCAGTCAACGCGTTCGGATTCCTAGTCACGACCAATCTAGTTGACGTTTTACATAAACTATGAATCCGAACGTCCCCATTTTCTTTTGAGGATATGAGAAATTATACTAACAAAATTTCTTTCGTTTGAGAAAAAAGCTTATAAAATTTTAGGTTTTGAGAATTTGAGAAAATAAAACTCAAAAAATCGCGCGATTTTTTTAGTTTTATTTTCTCAAATTCTCAAAAACTAAAATTTTATAAGTTTCTTTTCGCGAGCGATGCAAAGTCTGAGCCCTTACAAAACATTTGCAGTGATTATAGTCTCACTTTCCATTTCCCCGAAAGTAGTTTATAATATTAAAAACTGAACTAACTAAGAAACCAAATACTGAAATGCTTGCATTGTGTTCCACAAATTGTCAGTAAACTCATTGTTTTTTTTTTTTTTGTAATTTTAAGTAATGCGTTTGACTTTCCTCTGGGAAAATCTGTAAGCTTATAAAAAAAATTGTTGGGTGGGACATAAGGCCCAACATTTTTGTTTGGGACTTATGTCCCGATGGTGTGGGACATAAGTCCCAAATCGAATTTGGGATTTATGTCTCACTCAAGTGGGTCATAAGTCCCAAAATTAAAAGTTGGGACTTATGTCCCGGGGACTTATGTCCCTGCGCCGCACTGCTGCTCCTTTGTCCTCGTTGCACACGTTATCCTGTCCGATATACCCATATAGTTGACGCAGCAGTTCCCGTTCAAGAAGAACCTGTGATTAGGTGGGTCTAACTTCTGCTTAGTTGCAGAGATTGTTTCACTGCTTATGGAATCAAGTATTTTGCTTGTATTTCCACTCGTATAATAAACGTCTTTTGGCGCCATCTCTTAATCGGAACTATTACTGATGCCATGACTTTAGTCGATCTTTCTCAGTAACCAATCTTTCCCCACTTCAGTCTTTGAATTAAACCCTCTTTTACCTACTCTATTTGTTCGCCTTTCAGAAAACCCTAATGATGCCATAAAAATCCTGCTCCCTTCTAATGAACGTTTAAGTGTGCTGCTTCACCATCCTCATCGGCGATTATGGAGAGCCCTAAATTGAATAATCTTAAATTCCGCTCGGAACTGCGATCCATAAGATGAATACCCGGAAGTCCTGTGGATAGTTTTCGCCGTGTAAAAAATAACAACCACTACAATTCAGATAGAATATCCTTCGTAAGGGTTCACTGAGTGCTTCGAGCTACCATTAAAACCTCCACCGTAGGAATTTCTTCACCTGCAACTGGGACTTAGAAAATGAGTGGAAAAAGAAACCCGACAAAATCTAACGAAACTATTAAAGGAACAAAGGCAGAAGTAATTGCCTGCAGTGCGAGATTTTCATATCGCATTCAATTGTTGTACCCAGGTCTGCAAATCATTTCTTATACGACCCGCAAAAGGAGTACGCCAACAATTCGAAGGTCACTGCTGTAATCCTAGTGCCCAGTGAAGTAATACAGATTTCAGCTTCAATTGCATTCATTCCACATTCAACTTGGCTTCTTGGTTAATTACGAAACTTTCAAAACCGCAACAATTTTTAAGTTACGCCTTTACGACTCAGATTCGGGTACTGTATACTGAAGAGCGAAGACTGGTAGTCTGTAGAGTGCGGCCAGTCAAATTATCCAGGAAAGCCATTCAGAAGTTATTTTACAATTGAAATTCCGTGCACTATCTCCCACAAAAATTGTGCTTAAGCTTTGGAAATGGGATGGAATTTCTATCCAAATGTCCTTCTGAGGAATTCCATTAGATCTTACACACAAGGAGAGCGTAAATGCTGGCGACGACACTGCCACTGGAGGGCAAAATGAGATAACAATGGGCGTGAATTAAGATTCCCATGCCGGAGCTACTCAAAAACCACTACATATCTCCCACAAAGGGGACCCTTATCGGTGGCTCTTACTGCGTCCTGGATTCCATTTTAAAATATGTGTGTGGTGGCGTTCGAGAAAAAAAATCCCCACCCATTTTGTTTTTACTATATATATTTGCACTTTTGGGGAATATTGACTGCTCAGTGCTCATCTCGTCTAAGCTAAGTGACTTTTGTGTGATTTTCGAATTTGTGCATTAGTTCCAAGCTTAGTGTGCGGCTTACCTTTTGCATGCACTTATACGATGCTAGCTGAAAGAACACACATTTTAGTGTTTGTGCATTCGAATGGCTGTTACTATCCACCCGAGTAGAGACACTTTAATCGGAATTTGAATGTGAAAATACGAATGTGAACCATTTTCGATTGCTTTGCTATTTTGTGTTACTTTTGCGGAGGTGTTCGACTTAAGATGGAAATTCTACTTCGTCTAAACTCGAAGGGCATATGGGTTGGGATCATTGGAATCCTCAGAATGAAAACTTGATCACCTTTTAATTTTCCTTTGAGTATCTTCCCGTGAACCCCATTGATCATCAGTTTTCTTTTCAACAAACGCATACCATTGAATTGTTTTGTTTGGCTTATATTTTGAGCATGATGGCTACCGAGCTAACCTTTAGTTTTAAATTGTGCGGAGGTATAAGCAAGTCACAATGGCACATCCAAGTAATTTAAAAATAGTTGGTTGCTTCGTTTTTGTTTGTTGTACAGTCAATAGATTTGAATGAATGCAGAATAACAAGGATTTGATTCTGAATAACAAAGTTTAAGTCGTCCGCAGTTTTATTTTTAGCGGCTGAAATTACGGACTTACTCGACAATTCGTTATTTTTGTGGTAAGGAATGATGGTCGGGAATACTTTGCTGATGAGCTTGTCGATGAGACAAAATTGCAAAAATTCGAAGGAAATTAAATCAATCCCCTCAATTCGTTGACAGGAACACGGCCATTACCTATAGTCAGCAATTGCTTGGAGAAATCTTTTGCAGATGGTTCGTTCAGCAATGCAACTCTCATGTTTGCTGTCAGCTGAAGTTTCTCACATTGCGCAGATCTTTCATTCTTCTGTCAATTGGCCAATTGGCGTTTGTGCGCCACTGTACATTCGTCCCAGATAACGATTTTAGACGCTACAGCCATTGCCGAGTACTTCGCAATGTTACATGTTGGTTTTTCAATGGTTTGAAAGTTTAACCGCAATTTCAACGCTGAATGAGCCGCACTACATCCTTCTAAAAATGTGGCTGCTATTATAGGAGAAGCAACTGCTACCGCAAAGTCGGATCTCGCAAGAACATTGCTACATTCGTTTGATCTGATTCCTCAAATTCATGCCACTCATATTCGAAAGTTATATTAAATAAAAATCGTATCAACTAAGTATAACTTTGTCGATGTTTTTCAATCAAATTGCAATGATTCGCGTGTCGGCCAACCTTCCGTTTTTTCCTGAAGTGCTTTGTTGAAGGTACACAACATTTTTCGTTATACATATTATATAGCGGGTATACGTAACAAAGCGCGCCAGATACAATTATTGACCATGTAAACAACATGGGAATTAAAGATTGAAAAAAAAACATCAAGCGATTGTCCTTGCAACTTATTAATTGTCTAAGCGAAAGTGAGACACAGAAAATTATTGAAAACGATTAAATACGAATTTAATGACATCTGATTTTAGATTCTTCACAATCAAAAGCGTTTCAGTTCTTTGAACAAAATTATAACTAAGCCGACTTTGAATAAAGAATTCATAAAATTCTTACATGATTTTGAATGACGAAATTAAAATAAAGGACTTTTTTTTCTCAACCAAAACAGCCACAAGCGCTCCTGCAGTCATTCAATAATGGTCAACATGATTCTGAGCGATATTCGGGAAAACATTCGTGATGAGTGTGGCATTTCGGATTAAAGTAGCCAGTCACCTGATCCTACTTATCAGGAGCCTGAATCTCGAACACCGCCATATCACTGACTTAGTCACGTGTTTTTAAACATAGATATTTGACTGTTCAACATACCTCAACATTGCTATGAGTCTGCAAACAAAGAAGGGCAGTACGACACAATCAAGAGGGATATGAAGAGGGATATGAAATTAAGTTTCGATAAAATCACTATTAGACATCTGGAAATGTGTGAGGAGATGTGTGGAAAGTGAATTGCTTCGGTAATGCTTGTGGTTGGAAGCGCTTTCGCGAAGCTTCTTTAGAACTCCTGATAGGAAGCATTATAGAAGCAATGAAATATCATGCAATCAAAAACTTGCGATTGGAAGTCTTAACGAAACTCTGAAATGTATCAAGTAGTTCAGATTTACCACCGCCATAGTATTATGACGAATTAGCCTGGGGGTAGTGTATTGGACTACTACGCCGCAGGACGCATGTTCGATTCTCACAGCGACCCATTGTAAGATAAAATATAAATTATGCGATGCGATACGATTACTGCATGAAACTGCAAAAAGTCAATTGGATAATGTTTAAATAGGATAAAAAAATAAAAAATAAGAAATTCAAGAATACAAAAATATATTTTTCTTTTCATATTTTAAGCATTTATAAAGCTTCTATAAAGTTTCTATAAAGTTTCGGTAATGCCCTACATGTATAAAAGTGCGCCAGATTTGTTTCCTGTAGCCCTTATGCAGTTATAATTGCAGGAGGGGAAATAGCCTCGATAGCACCTTACCGAAGTAAAATTGTTATACTTGACTTTCTGTTCAAAACTTCTTTACTGACATCAGGATATAACTTCCTGTGCTCTTTCATACAACGGAGAAGGAACTGTTTTTGCTCTTCTTCTGCTGAATGATTCTTTGCTGCTCTCGAAATCGACCAGTCTACTTTTTCATAATTTTTAAATTTTTTTCAGAAAGCATAAGTCCTGAAATGGTCCTTTTCGTGCCGAACGACACTGCAACCATGGTTTAACATAAGCCATAACAATAAAAACACAGACCTTTTTCAATCCGCCACTATCTTTTTTGTCAATTTAAGTTACGAGCGTAGCAAAAATATACTTAAAGCATAAATTTCTCTTGCTATCCATCTCGCTTGATACATTGCACCTGTGGGCCAGATTTTTACTTACTTATCGACATCTCCTCCTAAGAATATTATTGAAAGTTCAGTAAGTTCGCGGTAGTCACTTCTAACAATTGGTTCTCGTGTCTATCCTAAACAAAAACTTAAAAATTCGGTAATTTCGAGGTCATTTAATTCCCTTTAACAATGTCTGCACCGGTTTGAAAATTTTTAGTTTCAGTTTTTCCATTCATCTCGAAACTCCTTAAAAATAGGTATTTCTTAACTTATTGTTACTTGGTGGATCTGCGTAATTTCTAATTTCTGTGCCAAGAGTGCTAGTTCCAGTTGTATCGCAACACAGAGTCTCTTATGCTCAACTGACATCTCTAACAAAGTCCTGTCTTCCTCGTTTTGAGGTTGCCTCAGATGACGGTTTAGGGGCAGTAGGATGATGACATGTACTAACTACGTTTTTATTTTTCTTCTAATCGCATCTGTCTTAACCTAACTTCCGGTTCAGCTTGTTTTTTATTAACCACCTAAGCTAAGCAGCCCGGTCGTCCTGGCTGTCTCTGACGCTGTAAAAAGACTCTCTGCTCTTCTATTTAACTTTTTGAAGAGCTCAGTATGAGCTATGTCAAATATGTTATCCAAATTGTCCTGGAAACCTGATTCTCGTCGTTTATGCAACTCCTGGGTTTTCTTTGAATTTTTCTGCAATTCTCTCCAAGCTTGATACAAACTTCTTCACAAAGTTGGGTAGTGAATTTGTAAGAATTCTTGCCTTTTCCCAAAAAATAGTACACCCGCGAATTAACTGATTTAAAAATACGTGTATACCATTTAAAAACTAAAAATGCAATAAAGATTTGCTTAGGCACTTGCTACTATTTCAGTGTAACTTCTACTAACATATTTCGGTCCAAGTCGGAACGGGTTAACATGCTCCAAAACCTAATTTTTGTTGCGTTTTATAACAAAATGAATAAAATAAGAACATATGCGTTAAAAAAAAAGTCCAAAAATAAGGGACAGCCTACTAGTCAGGGTCATAAACTAAGGTGACCGAACAGAACTTATTGGATCAAATAGAATTAAATTTAGGATGACTTATATGTCATCTTCTGAAGAAATAAAGTGCATGCGACTGGATCGATTCGATATGGCAATTTTTAAAAAGGTCCTCTATCAACTATCAAACGAGTGAGAATCTTTATCAGAATTCAGAAATATGTCCATCACCCTTAGGGTTGCCAGATTAGGGGGGACAACTGTTCAAAAGGGGAAACAAACACAATTTTTGTATGAAAAAGGGGGACGCCTGGCATCCCTAATCACCCTTTAAGACATTAAACTGAATCGACGCCCCATACTGTCAATTATCAACTTGACAATGGTTTAATTAGAAAGACAACGACGCTCCAGCAATGTATTCTATCCGCAAACCCTGCAGTTAATCCTCAAATACGTCGCCAACAGAAATCCATCCACCGTCTCTCCATATACACATTCAGCCTCCTCTTCCCCCTTCTGCATTTATCATTACGTTTGCAAAACCAATTTTCCAACAACTGATATCTTAATAATTCGTCCTCTACTCTACTACATCCTCCGATGGTTCTTGTGTTTCGCAATTCGCGTCCTTCCTCTGCCATCTACTCGCAGTCTAACCTGACAAATGATGTTAAATTTACCAACCTACTTTCACGTTTCAAAGTAGATACGATTTGTTCCGGAGATAACCGAAACGCTCATCGTTTGTGTGTTGCCCCAAAACTTTTGCTATACTCGCCACGACAATCCTTGTTTGTGATTCCTTTCGTGATGCTTTCCTTTTTGCTACCCATCATTTATCTTGTCCTCTTCACTTTCAATGATGTTCTCGTGCGCGCACGATTTTCGTCCATTTCCACGAGTAGTGTCTATCTACCAGCGAGATGAATTAGAAAGGATACAAGCGAGGTGGCGCTGGCCCTTAACTCCCACACAATCACAATACACAATCATGCCCCACATGAATGAGTGATAAATGATGCGAAGCTGACTTCGGTATAAAAGAAATGTGAGAGCGTAACTCTTTTTTTTTTTCTTTTTTTGTATGTCCTTTATTTAGGTGTCTGCCGCTGAAATGTGTTTGTCTATTTGTTCATGTTGTGTTTTGTGTACACGACGACGAGTGAGTCCTTTCCATTCTCTCGCACCGAGTGTTTGTTTAATTGTTTCGGAGTTTTAATTAGAGCGCAGAAAAAGCCGAAAACAGATAGTGGACGACCTTTTTTCCGCTTTCTTAACTCGTCCTTTATAATTAGGAGGGGAAAAAAATATTCTTCAAAAGATAACACGAAGGGACTCGGCTTGGAGTCCACTTCAATGTGTTTTGTCTGAGTTCAGAAATTATCTATGAAATGAAGATATCCTTGGGCAGTTGGTTCTTTTGAACCTAATCCTCTGCAATCGCGAATGGCGACCTCTCGTACCTCGATTTGTACCAACAGAACGGGGCAAACAAGAAAAAGGACAATTCATTAAATATCAATTTGGCACCATCGTCCTTAGATAATGCGGGTGACCAGAAACTTTGTCTTAAATTTCCGAAATTTTTATTATTGTTCACCTTTTCTTCATATAATACGAGATCCTTTCATTTATTTATTTTTTGTTGTTATTTTTGTTGGTGGTGTTTGTGTTGAAACAGGACGATGATGAGTTTTCTTATCTGAGGACCTCCTCGGATGATGTTAGCTGGGACATTCTCTTTCGGGTTGATTGTTTTAATTCACTTTCATTTTAGACTTTTTGTGATGTTAATTGCAACCAAGGTGGATCTCTAGATGGCATCCTTTCTTCTATACTCTCTCTGTCACTTGCTAGCCGCTCTTTGGCGGAAGTAAATAGTATTGTGTGGGATTTTTTATTTTTCTTTTGACAGCGATTCATATTAATTAAGCAGATGCCTGCGGTAATCGTTCCACAAAAAAGGTGGAATATTTTTGCTTTCCTTTGCTCTTTGTGCTATTCATTGAGCACGTTTGATTATTCTGGCAGAATCGTTTCTGGTCTTTTGTTCTTTTTGAAGTGAGTCCATTTGATGTGTCCATGAGGAAATGATTTCAAGGTGTAGTTAGTCAACTGGAAGCGTAAAGGAAAGTAATGAGTCAAGTTCAAATGATTGCAGTTGTAAAAATAACCAGCGAACAGTGACAGTGATACTGATGAAGACCAATGAGCGGGACTATACTCTCCAAAATTATGTACATACCTTCCTATTGCCCCTCGGAATGGGTTTGGCGAGTTTCTTCTTCCGGGTGTAATTTATTTCATCAAAAGGATGTTATTTGTGACTTTACAGAAATAGAACCATATATTATATAAATACAATTTTGTGCCCCAATATCTATATTTGACGCTTCAACTGAGACCCCGGAAGCATAATCCAAAGCAGTGGACCCTTTGAGTATGGCTCCAAAACGTTGCAGAACGTTAAGGAGAAAAAGTCAGAAATAGGTAGTTGCTTTGACTGGCATCATCAAGGATTTTTTGAGGCAAAAACGACGTTGTCATTCGAAGGCATAGAGCCGGACTTCATTTCCATCGGTGTTTCTGGTGATAGAACCTATAAGCAGTACATTTTGAAGTTGTTCTGCCTGCATTTTCGCGCTCAACCAGTGTTACCAGCACTGGCTATTTACCTTCGATTGGGTTTCTGTAACTTTTCACTGCGGGCTCCTTCAAATTGTCATTTGGGACTTATCCCATTTTTAGGTTATTCATTTCGAGGTTTGGTGGTATGATCCTTTGGAATTTATACAATTTTTCGTATAACCAAAACTTTCTAAACAGTTAATTGCAAATGAGCCAACTCTATTTTTCATATACTGTCCAAGTAGGCAGGTAGGTATGCCCCTTCTAGGAAAATATTTTTAATATTGGGAAATGGAAAACAGAAAAGTCTCTCAATCACGAGTTTTTGTTGAGTTGTTTTTTTTTTTTTTTAATTTATTTTGTCGTCTTTAAAAACAACTTAATCAGAAAAAGTGTGCCAACAAAATTACAAAAAAATGCGCTTTTTTAATCTCCATAATTTAATGACTTAATGACGATAAATTCATTTATGATACAATATTGAGTTTAATTCTATAATTTTTCGATTTGACTCCATACATCAAATAAAAGCTGGCAGCACTGTGCTCAATCAGTTTGGAGTTGAGCCATTTCACACAAGTTTGAGCCACATTAGTTAAATGAAAAGATGAAGGTACGCGGAAATAACTGCAAAGTCACTAATTGCAAAATTTTGAGTTGCAAATCACGAATGATACATTTTTCGCAAATCACAACGATTTTGTCTTGAATTGATACAAAAATTCGTAATTCGAGATTGAAAACGGCGAAGAATAAAAAAATTTTGTTTGTTGAATATTACGATTAGAAGTATTAATTCGTCCTTCATTTATTTGTAGTGATCTGCGACATTTTTGTTGATTATTTCGTAATTTACCACCACTGAATGATGAATCAATAAAGTCTTAATAATTTCGCACACGTAAATTGAAAACGTAAATTGACGTAGAGAAGTCGTAAATTGCAAAATATGAATTGCAAATTGATAAAAATAAGTTGCAATTTAGGAGTAAGATTAAGAATTTGTAAATTGCAACTACTGAAGTAGTTAATCAACCCCCGTTGTTCGCAAATCATTATTTGCAACAGAAAAGTGTTAATTTACGAATTTTTATTTATTTTTTTGCAATTCACAACCACAGTAATATCAAATTGAATTAGTAAATCCTGAGCTAAGCTCTAAAATGAGACAAACTTTTCGTGATTCGGCGCTTATTTTTCTTGATTTGATCTTGAAATTTTTTCCGTGATAGTTTTTTTTTGTAATTTTTACAGAGATTTTTTTTTTGCTATCGGAGCTCTTTTTAATGTTCGTTTGGTACTTTTACACTTTTGCGAATCTGGATTTTTTCTCAGATTTGCTTCAGATTTACCAACGATACAAGTGCGTTTGAGTTTGACAACTGGTGGAGTTTGTTTAAGTTTTCGTGAATTTTTTCTGCAGCAAAGAAAGGCGTTGCATCGGGTGAATCTATTTTGTTTTTTGTTTTTTTGTAAATTTTTTATGTATAAATATTTAGAAATCGTAGTCGCAGTAGCTTAGTGGTTAGTGTGTTGGACTGCTATGCGGGGGTCCCAGGTTCGAATACCGCAAAAACCCAATTCCGACTTAGGGTTTTTTTTTCCGCTGCGCTACCTCTCGCGAACGTCTGACAAACATCCGAGAGTATAATTGTCTTGAAAGAGCTTCTCAATTAGCCGTTTGGAGTCGGCATAAAATTGTAGATCCTTTCCATTCGTTCCAAAAATGAGAAACTCACACTAAACGAATGGTTGTGAGAAGCTAGGCCTAGGATCTCTCCGGACCTCTTGCGCCAACAATTTATTTTTTATTTAGAAATCAATCGGCACGCTAATTTTGAATTTTTAAATATAAAATTTAACCAGTCAATGAAAAACGCTTTGAAAAGTGTTGGCTTTACATATTCGAAACGCACAAAAAAGAGCAAATTACATTTTTATGTTCGATTAGACACACGAAATCTGAAATCTGCGAGTGAATCTGAAAAAGCCCAATCGAATACCATAGAAATAAATGCAAAATTTACATTTGCGTTCAATTGGTGCGGCATTTTAAGCTCTTGAATTGTAGCCCTATATTTTGTTTTCGGAGTTATATACGGTACCTACTTTTCTTATACATGTATCCAAATTGAGTTTAGCAAGGCGCCTCTGAATTATCCTTTCGATAATTGAGTTTTCAGCATATTTATTCATATTAAGCTCGAGAAGTTTATGACTTAAATTTGGATTTTTAACAAACTTCCCCAAAAAAATTTCTCCAGTCCTTCTTCTTTCCTCGCTATAACTTTTTTTAAATTTGTTTACTCGACGGAGGTACATTTTGCACAGAGATCGTTCTTATGTGATTATTAATTTGAATGTCTACTGTTCGCTTCGGCAAATAAAATGCTTCCCCTATTTTTTTTACAGAAAGACCGCAAACGGGTTTTTCTTCAAAAACTACTCGATCTTCCATAGCTAACTCTATTATTTTTTCCGCATTTTCATCAAAATGGACCTGTCCACATTAAATCTATCACATTTAATTTAAATTCAAAGGATAACAGTACTTTCCGCCAAAAAAAACTCTAGAAAAATGAGTTTGTCAAAATACGTTTGCAGTATTGCAGTATTTGCAACAACAAATAGACATGAGCTCTCCAGTGATGGGTATCAATCGGTCTTACTTACAAACACAATCATAGGTCACACCATTATACATTCACTGAGTGAAAACTGTAGACGATTATTCGCATTGAAAAGCGACTTGCATTTCTGTCAAAATACTTTTGTCGATTACCCATAGATTTGGAGGAATAATTTAAAATGTAGTCAAGCTTTATTTTGGTCTGCAGTACAAGTTCGAATGAAACAAATCTGACTGATGGATAAAAAAATTCAAGGAATTGGTGGGTCCTTTATGCATTCCTCCCTTTTCTGTTCCTATTGATTAGGTAATGTAAACATAAATAAAAACATATTCTGGCCTAAAACGCCCCAAAAAGATACAGCCTATAGCCTTTTAGGAGTCTTAGGAAACATTCAAAAAGAGGCTTTATCGAAATCTGTCAATTGGTTTTGATGTCAACCGGTAACACTCTGCTTCTTTCTGCACCTCCCAAGTTTCTGCAATCGCTTTCAGAAAGGAATCAACCAAATCTATCAAAGAAATCAGCGAAACAATCAACGGACTAAGTTACAATATAAATCAAGTCGATTGGGTTTATAAAATTTTAATGAAACCACTGAGTCCCGTGCCACATAACAACTTTTTTAAGGAAAACACAAGAAAGCAATAACCGTGATCCACTCAGTAAATTGTCTCATTTCCGGCAGAACCCTTTTCAGGGACAATTCTCTTCATCACATCGCATGTATACCCTTCCCACCCACAACATGGCACAATCACTTAGCGACACTTAAGATAACCAAATTAAAAATTAACACCATCATGCCCCGGTGAGCACCTCCAGGCCTGCTATTCGAACGTTAAATGCCAAATTAATTCACAAGAATGACATCAATTCCGCGCCGAGGTTTCGCGTAAAAGTGTAGCCGGTCTACTTCTACTTCAATCACATGCCAGCCTGATGTCTGTCCCCACATAGAACTACGTGGAAATAAAAGTAACCCCCCCTGGTAGCAGAAATTCGCACGCAGTCTCTATAGCAGCAATCCGTTGCCGCTTGTTCACTTGAGTCGTGTTTTATTAATTAATTTAAGGTGGTGGCGCTCTCTCGAGCAACAATAACAGTCGAAAATTACAAAGACATCCTTTTACACAATTAAAGGAATTACACACGGGAGTCAACATTTGCGTCACCCTACTGCGTGCTACCAGCAGCCCATGTAACGTCAACAAATCCTCTCAAGTTTCGTCAACTTCAATTTGCGTTCCTGTCGGTTAAACGTTCAACCCGTCCACCGCCTATACACTCGTACAAACACACGACTATAATCCGGATAAAGAAGGAGCGAACGCGTGTACCACGGAAGGTGGCTTCGCAAATGCACACAAAAGGAGTCATCACATCATCGTGCTGTGCCGTGCCGTGGCCCATGGGTGGCATATCCTTGTGTGACATATAATTAATTTCAAACAATCTCAGCGCACTATACGAGCATATAAGACGGGGAAATCCACTCCGTGTCTTTAATTATTGCTAGGGATTCTCTCTTGATGCCTTGACGCGTACTTTACTCTCGACGGCCTCATACCTTGTGTCGAGGCAAATTGCCAGCGAACATGAAACGCAACACTGAAGCAGCAGCCAGAGCGCACCAAATAGCGGTAATACTCTTTTTTTCGGATAGTTTGACAAAGCGGCAAAACCAATTAGGTTTCAAGATGGAGCATGACAGAGTTGGAAAAACTACAAGACGGTTGCTGGTATGAGGGGTCCCCTTACAGACTCAGACGGTTAACAGAGATTGTCGTGTGAACATATTTCAGGTAATAATTTAGTTAATGCATATTTGCGTGTGTCACACAGCACACATGTGTGTGTGCATGAGCAAGCACGATTTATCTAGGATTAGGCGTTAAATTTCTAGTTTGCTTTTCAGAATAACTTTAGAACCTGTGTCGAGGCTGCCAAAAGGTGGTTACTTGTGTTGTTACATGGATGTACGGAGGTACGCGTATGCAGAGACATAAAAAATAGTTCTGGCACTGAAAGGCGAAATAAATCCCTCCCAAGTCCTGGTTATCTCTGGAAATACTCTTATTAAAAGCAGTTAAGGTGCTTTAAGTTTAAAGTTGAATAATAGCAGTGATGCAGATTTTAAGTTCACAGCATCCGGTGTTTCCTTTGTCTCTACAACATACAAACGCAGGAACGCAGTCCAACTGAGGGCACACGTCACAGTAAAGCAAATTGCACTTGAAAAATCTAGTGGAGAACAATTTTCTTTGAAAAATACTTCCTCGTCCTTATTTTCATATGAAAAGCTCCCAGAGATGACATTTTTTTTTTTTTTTGCTTCTTTCAACCGCATTTCAGATTTCACTGTAAGAAATTCGCTCCACTCGCCATTAACATTGCGTTTCCTTGCGGCACCACTAAAAAAGCATCTTTCCTTAAGGTTTATTTCTATTGCAAGAATGTTAAAAATGTTATGACTGCTCGAATGTTTATTTTCAATTATCCGCAGATAAATTGTGAAAGAAACTAAAACGAATGCACTGCAGTAACGATGGTGTGCGGAAGGACTCTTCTGTTCTCGGAGAACCAACACGTAGCAAAAACTTAAATAAATAATTTTGTACGAAAAAAAGAAAATAGATGAAAAATAAATTCAATTATAAAACCGCACAGTTAATTGCAGGGAGTTGCAGGAATCTTCAACAGACATGGTAGTTCTTTCCAGTACTGAGTATAGTGACGGAAATTTTTTTCTTAGTTTATCGGTCTTAAATTTGGTGTTTACTAGAGTTCGGCCAGTGTGAAATATTCATTAACCTGGCTCATACACAAAATATATGAACAAAAATTCACACAGCATTACATCTCTATACACAATCTTCCCAACAAAAATAAAAAAAAAATTAAGCGAATGTGTTGTGTTAAGGGCAGAGAAAGTGATTCTTCACTATTTGCTTTCGAGAAAATGATGTCATGATGTCATGTAAATGGCCGCCGCCACAGTTGATTGTCATCTGAGCCCTTTTTATGGCATTTTCCAACACTTTGGCCAAAACTTCCGGCGATAGGTCCTCACATTCTTGACGGATATTGTCTTTAAGAGCTGCAAGAGTCTGAGGCTTGTTGACATAAACCCGCGACTTCAAAAAGCCCCACAAAAAGAAGTCTGCAGCGGTCAAATCAGGCGATCTTGCTGGCCAGTGCAAATCGCCAAAACGGGAGATTAGGCGCCCGGGAAATGCATCCTTCAGCATATCGGTTGTGGCACGTGCAGTGTGTGCCGTTGCACCGTCCTGTTGGAGAACCACATGTTTTCCAATCCCAATTCATCAAGTTGCGGCAAAAAGAACTCGTTGATCATTGCTCTGTAGCGCTCACCATTCACAGTAACCGTTTGGCCCGCGACGTCTTCGAAGAAAAAAGGTCCGATGACTCTTCCAGCGAAAACAGCACACCATACAGTGACTTTGAGCGGGTGTAATGGATCTTCGTGGGTTACACGCGGATTTTCAGTGCCCCAGAAGCGTAAGTTTTGCTTATTTACGTACCCGCTAAGATGGAAATGGGCCTCATCACTCATGATTATTTTTGATGAAAAATCATCTTCCTCTTGATGGTGATTAAGGATGGCTTGAGCGTATGTTAGACGCGATTGGCGGTCAGCAGCTAACAGCTGATGCACCGTCTGGACTTTGTACGGAAACATCTTCAAATCTTGTACCAAAATTCGCTGTAAAGACCGTCGACTGATACCCATTTGCGTGGCACGTCGTCTGGTCGATGTCGACGGCGCTTCCATGACATCTTCGGCTACAGCAGCAATATTCTCTGCAGAACGGCTACTCCGGGGTCTGCCACGCCTGGCAGCATCTCGTGTTGTGCCAGTCTCTTGGAGGCGAGCGGCTAAACGTCGCAGTGTTTCACCAGTAGGCGTTGGACGGCTGAAATCTGCGACGAAATTCACGTTGTGCCAAAGTCACCGACCGATTATTGCTCAAATAAATAGTCACCAATATTCCGTTTCTAGAGCTTCAATGTTTAAAAACTAAAGGGCATTTTATTAAACACTATGTATTCCTTTTTCTATATATTAAATGAACCGTTTATTTTACGACCTAGCATTGCTTCTCAGATCTTTGCCTACCTATCTAATAAAATAAGAAAACAACCAACAAAGCTTTTGACGAACGAGAAAGTTTTGTTCGACCCAGTCGTGTACTTTTTTCATATTTTATGTAACCAAAAGTAAAATTGTAGAAACAGACTTTAAGCAGGAAACTTCAGGCCCGCTACCAGTAGGAATGCAAGGCCATGCGTTCAGTTATATTTTGCATTTGTGTAGTTAATCAAAAAATAGAATAAAAAATGTTTCCCTTTTATTCGATGAGTCGAAAGAAGGGAATTGTCACTGTCGTTTTGAATAAAATTCACAGCGCTCATTTTTGTTTCTTGATTGGGTAAATAAAGTTATACTAAACATGAACATTTATTATTCTATTTTTATTTTTGCAAAGTCCCCCTCTGCGTTAAAAAGCTGTCCTCTCTCAATACGCCGCATTCGTAGAATTGAATTATTCGCTCGTTCTGTGGCAACAGGGAAACAAATCATAAGTTGACTTATGTAAAAATTGAGTTAATGTTACGATCGGACACACCGTAGACCGTACCCTGTTTATGTAGATAGATGGATAGATTTCAACGCATATGCGATCCTTCCCGTCTTCCAAACTCCACCAATAGAGAGTTAAATATCAAAAAAAAAAAAAAACATATTTGACCCATTCAAAACGAAGTCACCATCTTTGCCGACCTAAAAACGTCCGAAATATTTTAATTGCGAAGACAGCATTTCCCAGCCGCACTCGCACTCGCTGCACTGGCTGCGGTCATAAAGGCGCAGCACAAATGGTTCACTTGACAAAGTGCAGGAATTTCCATTTCGATAACATCGTTTGAACCTGTTTCAAAGCTGGGCAATAGCGGAAATGTATATATGCCGGGCCATGGTGCTCCTGCTCGGTTCACATCTGGTTGGGGTTGATTTCGAAAACTATTCTCGTCGGAACAATAACCCGTTTTATATGTTGGAATGTACCAACTCCGTAGTCCTATATCAGTGGTGACAACTGTGTGAAGGAAGTTCCAAAAATATCTGCATATATGTATACCTACCATATATACCTATCTGACAATTTACTCAAACGTGTGCGGATGTGCGGGCTTGTGTGTGAAATAACTTTTTAATGAGATAATTAGATTCAAAAGTTCGGATAAATTTCATAAGTTTTCAAATTGGATTCGAGATTAATGAGTCTCAGAGATATGTGTACAGAGGATATGCATGAGTACCAAAGGGAGGCTATATACTCGTACAAAGTGACATCCATAGTTTGCTGTCTCTTTTAAAAGTCATTTGGGATGTGTTCGTAGTGCAGATGTGCCTATGACTATGAACGGATATGTGCACAGAGTCTAACTTTGAGAATACGGGTGGGTGTAGCGACCAAAAGTGTAATTTACAAAAAAAAAAAAAAAAAAAACAAGAGCCTTACAAAGAAATTTATTTGTTTGTCAACATGGAACAGATTCGGCCGAGTGTCGGTAGAGGTGGAAGGTATTCAGATTGAAATTCCGTTGGAAACCATTAAGAGATGCCATGTGGTTGTGCGGTTTTTAGGGCATTCTGTAATGAAGAACTTTTCTTTTGAGATAAATCTATCAGCAACATACGTGGCATATATCGAGGTCACAGTTGACTTTTCACAGAGAGACTGATGGCTGTTAAGATTTACACCAGCGAGTGTGCGCTGTGGGGTTGGGTAAGCAACCAATTAATTCTACAGATTGCGGGGATCGATTGTGGGGATAAAAAAGTATTTTGTAGGGACGACATATATGTAGATCCCTAAGCGCCAATCTTGCATTGTCATCAAAAAACAAGGTTAATCCCTGTTAATGCCACAGCGTAAAGGTGTGGAAGCTTGAAGAAAATGGCGCTATGCGCTGGTGAGAGAAGTACTGCGTATAAGAAAAACACCGCCAGAACCCACCATCAAAAGTTGGAAAGACCAAGTGTTACGGGGCATCGAGAGTCATTTGTCGTTATTCTTCAGATCGTAAATATGTCTTTCTAAGTTGAAATGTATAGATAAGATTAGATTTTTTTTTCTTCGTTGCAAGGTAGAGTAGATTCGGATATTGTGCGATATGCGGGTAATGTGGAATAGTGCTTTATTTGCTAAAACACAGATGGTCTGTCTGCTCACTGAATTTTCTGAGAATGTAAACAAGAAAAGAGAGTGCCACGCTCTTATTTTTATTGATATGATCAACCGGTGTGCCTGAGTCAGTCAAAGTTCTTACTTGGGGGTGTGCATGACTTTTTTTTGTGCGTTTTTGTTTGACTTTTTTTTTCGAAGGAAAAAATTGCGGTTTCCTTAACTGTGCAATGTTGTTTTCATCGAAAACGTGTCAACTTTAATTATTTTACTATATAAATGCAAGATCTCTGCACCAGCTTTCTCGAGGCATGATTTAATATTTTTGACGTATGACTTTGATATTGGCAATAACGCAGAAGCACCCACATATACATACAGAGATTTCAAAAATATTGATATGCCCTCTCTTGAACAACACATTAATTTGATTCCATGGAACCTTATCTATTTGATGCCCTCTCCAGATGATCAAATTAAGTTTTTACAGAACAATGTAAATATTCTTTTCGATTTACATGTTCCAATAAAAACTGGTATTATTAAAGACAAGACAAAAGCCTGGTTAATGAAAGATATTCGAGAGTTAATGGTTCAACGTGGCGTGAGGCGTATCGACGATGGAGACATTTTCGGGTGGAAGAGCTTCATCAGGCTTATATAAAAGTTTACGAAATAGTGTTGTTTGTGAAATACGCAATGCTAACACACAATTCTATTTCAACCGACTTAGTTCTTCTTCAGGTGGTCGTAAATGGTAAAAAATGGACATTCGAAAATTAGGAATCGGGAAGCAAAAGACTACTACTTGTTCTATCGGAATCGATCCCAACGAACTTAATCGAACGTTTTTGTCAAATCCACTTTGTAATGACCCAACAGCTAACTATACACTCCAAGATGTTTCTTTACCGATTGCTACTTCTTTTTTATTTAATAGGGTAAATTAATTGGATGTTGTAGAAAGTTTTCTGTCTGTCAAGTCCAAGGCTGTAGGTCTTGATGAAGTAAATCCGATTTTTGTTAAAGCGATCTTGCCGTTACTGTTACCGTTTGTAACTCATGTCATTAATACTGCTTTTATGACCGGCATTTTTCCCAGCGAATGGAAGTTAGCAAAAATAATTGTAATACCTATGAACTCTAAAAATGAAGAATTCAGACCAATCTCCATCTTACCTTATTTATCTAAAATTTGTGAAAGAATTATGCATAAGCAGCTTAATTATTACGTTACTAAAAATAACTTGTTGCTACAAGTACAGTCGGGTTTCCGAGCTAAGCATAGCTGTACAACTGCTTTGTTGAACGTCATTGAAGATATAAGAGCTAAATTAGATAGGGATAATGTTGCTTTTCTGGTACTCTTAGATTTTTCCAAAGCTTTTGATTTGGTTAATCACTCGATTCTTCTCAGCAAATTAAGACGCTTTTTCTCAATTTCCCCCACTGCTGTTGAATTAATATCATCCTATCTAAGTGAATGAAAACAGGCCGTGTCACTTGATGGCAAATTTTCTGATTTTCTTCTCTCAAGGCAAGGAGTTCCCCAAGGCTCTATCATAGGGCCCCTATTGTTCTCCATATATATTAACGATATTGCTTTTGTCCTATTAAGTTCATCTAAGCATATTTATGCTGATGATATACAAATTTATCAAAGCTGCTCCTTGGACCTAATTGAAAATTGCGTCAGCGTTTTAAATTATGATCTAGAACGAATATCTAATTGGTCATCCAAAAGCGGCCTAATACTTAATCCAGCGAAGTGTAAGTATTTAGTTATTTCTAAAAAGAAATTAGATCATTCTTATTTCCCTGATTTAATGCTAAACAACTCTGAAGTTGAATTTGTTGATTCTTCAAAAAATCTAGGTCTTGTCTTCAATAGAACCTTAACATGGAATAATCACATAAATACTATAGTAGGGAAAACTTACGGTATTCTACGAACCCTAAGGATTGCTCAAAAGTTTACTTCTCTTGAAACGAGAGTGCTTCTTGCTAAAAGGTTAGTTATTCCTGTACTTATCTACGGATGCGAAATTTTCCATGGATGTGATCCCGAGAGTAGAAGGCGGCTTCAGGTGGCTATCAATTCCACTATTCGATATGTGTATTCTTTAAAAAGACATAATCACGTTTCACATCTTGCAAAACACCTAGTTAACATGTTCCTGTAACTATATAAAATTTCGAACAGTCATATTTCTTTTCAACATACTCATAAGTAGACAGCCTTCATATCTTTATGAAAATTGCAATAGTGGAAGTTGTCTTAATTGAGTCTATAATTTTGATTCGGGAAATGTGGTATACTTATACATAGTTGTCGCAACAGGTCCGGAGGGACCCTATAGGCTAAGCTTCTCACAACCATTCGTTTTGTGTGAGTTTTTCATTTTTGGAACGAATGGAAGGGATCTACAGTTTTATGCCGACTCCAAACGGCTTATTGAGAAGAAGGCATTTATACTCTCGGATGTTTGTCAGACTTTCGCGAGAGGTAGCGCAGTGGAAAAAAACCATAAGTTGGAATTTGGGTTTTTGCGGGATTCGAACCTGAGACCCCTCGCTTAGTAGTCCAACACACTAACACTAAGCCACTGTGGAATACTTATAGTTTGTGTAATATATATGTTTGTGTATGTATTCCGAATTAACCTCCAATTCCTAACATCTTGATTTTCGAGGTGGTACATATCAGAAAAAAAAAAAATCCCCAATTTTATGCGTGATGGTCTCTGGTTGGAGCAAGTAAAAACAAAATGGGTATTCCACAATGGCCGAAGTAAAGGCTAGTACGCTGCTCAAGTGAAGTGAAATTTTCACTGCTCTCCAAAAAATGCTGTGAAATCGGAAGTGAAATATTTTTTTGGAGATTTTCGTGGAGAAATTAATGCAGGGTGACTGAGCTGAAAAGTTTTTTTTCTGCTGGGAATTCCATTAGATTTGGGATAGCTATACTATAAAATAAACATACTTTTTGCACTCTTATTTTACTTAAAATGAAAACAGATGGAGGAAAGAAATTGCGAACTTTGTTTTATTGTAGGTAGTTCATATGCTCTAGTAGTGTTTAATTTTGGCAATAATATCTGATTTGTACATAAGACCAGTGTAACACATTTTAACAATCAAGAGAGCATAGAGAGTATACCGCACCTTTTGAAAGATCCGGGAATTATATTGATTTGATTACTGAACCTCATTGTAGTAGAACATTCGAATACTGCTGTATTTTTATTTGCAAAAGTTTCTTATGTGGTATTCGATTATGCTTCTTTAGATTCGCTCTCAGATTTCAGGGGTCGAATCGCCACTTCCGTGAACGAGCTACCCGTTCATGGAATTAAGTTGGTTTTACATGTGAAACAAAAACAAATTCCGTCACGAAATGCTCGATCACGGAGGACCCGATTCGACCCCAGATTTCGTGTGGCTAATCGAACATAAGAACATCACTTGCCCTTTTTGGTGTTGACATTCGTGCGATTGGAATATGTGTAGCCTTCAACACTTTTCAAAGCGTTTTCCATTCACTGGTTAAATTTTATATGCAAACATTATAAATAAGCGTCCCGATTGATTTCTAAATATTTATACATAAATAAATTACACAAATAGATTCACCCGATGCAATTACTTTCTTTGCTGTAGAGAAAAAAACAAACTGAAACGCACTTGTATTGGTAAATCTGAGAAAATATATAGATTCGCAAAAGCGCGAATATTGCTTCGTTTTTTTGTACCGAGGGCACATATAAAGTGCTCTGAGAGTTCCAAATCGAATGCCAAAATTATATTAGGATTTATTATTAATTAAAGTAACTCTCATTCATCCAGTAATAGTAATAAAAATGCATAAAAAGAGTATCGTGTTCAATTTTATAAGGCAACTAGCTGACCCGGCGAACTTCGTTCCGCCCAAATCTATATATATAAAAATTGAGCCTTAAAATTGTGTTCGTTTGTCGTCAATTCACGTCTTTTATTTATCCGATTTTAGCCAAACTTTCACACATCTTTGGTATTTGTCTATATATAATTTTTGTGAAGTTTGGTTGCAAATGGTAAACGTATGTTTGTGTAATTTGTTTACAAAAAACGGTGCAAAAAAAAAATATATTTGTGGCGCTGTTGTCGATATCCTTAACCACTCAACCGATTTAAATGCCATTTTGTGGCTGTGTTTTGTTGGTTACAGTTTGAAAGATAGGATACTATTTTGGTATAGTGGGTACAGCTATATGTAAAAGAGACTGACGTCCGTATGTGCGTTCACTCATAACTCGGGAATGGATCGTGGTTCGGTGAAGATTTAGTGTCAAACATATTTTTTTATGCCAAATCTAAAAAACTAAAAAAAAAAAAAAAAATGTTTCGTCAAAAATAAAAAGCAAAAGTGGATAACTTAATCACTATTATTTTTATTTAAAGTAGGTGTTTTTTTAACTATCGCAGAGCCTTTTCATAAACTACAGTTTTTGTTTTGCCCTGAGTAGTAGTATAAATAAACAGAACTGATGGCTTTCCTACACGTGAACATGATACATATAATTGTCCGTGGGAGAAGCATGGATACTCTAGGTCGATTCCACACAATTCCAACGATTGTCCTTGCGCCTTATTTATTGTCATAGCGAACGCAATACGTGTCGGAAATTGCAATCTTTTGAATTCAAAAGCTTCAATAAGATTGTTCATAACCTTTCTAACTGCTAATCTTGTTCCGTTGAACAATCGAGGCTGATTTATATTCCGAAGAAGAATAATTAGTGCACAAACTTTCAATTGTAAACGATGAGGCGGCAATCCAGGTAAATCCAACGAATTCAGAAATTCCGTCGGATAATTGACAGCGTCATCTTGATTTGTGACCGTGTCTAGTGATTGATACGTTACAATCTCACCAGGCACATCAGTTAAAATATCCGCATTCAATTGGCCGACGTCCTTATTTTTGGCAGCCAATATTGCTCTTTCAGCTAACCAATTGTGATTTTTATAATTTTGCGCAATGTTTGGAAAAACACTTGAAACCAATTGTTGTTTTGTTTGTGCGAAATTACAAAAATTATCTGGCAAAGTGATTAATCCAGTGTTATCAATAGGAATTTGTCCATTTCCTATCGACAGTATTTGCCTAGAAAATTCTTCAGCCGATGAGTAATTTTGTATTTGTACTCTCACATTTGTTGTTAAAGTGAGTGTTTGTACATTTCTCCATAAATTTGATGACTTTAAATATGCCTTTAATTCATCTGCTAGAGTTGCACGGGGTATCACTGGCAGTGTTTGACGGAAATCACCAACCAATAATATTAAAGCGCCACCAAATATTTCTTGATTATTACTTAAATCTTTCAAAGTCCTATCCAAAGCTTCCACCGATCTCTTATGTGACATTGTACATTCATCCCATACTATTAATTTGCATTGTTGCAAAACTCTTCCCATTCCAGAATTTTTAGTAATATTACACGTTTGATTTTCATTAATTTGCATATTCAATGGTAGGTAATTTAAGTGCGGAGTGCGCTGTACGACCACCATCCAATGTAGCAGCTATTCCAGACGATGCAAGTGCTAATCAGAGAGTATCCAAACTAGAGAGCCAACTCCCGTGCACCTACCCGATTTTCCCCGCAAATTTTGAATGACAGCCCTCTCTCGCGCGCTCTTATTTTTCCTGTCGGTGAATACGTGTAATTAATGGCCGCCCGGTGGTACTTTTTCAATTAAAAATAATTTGTAAATGCATTTATAACAATAAATGTAGCACGAATAAATGTTGAGTATGGTTTTTTATATAGCTTTACTTGTTCTCTATCCAAATTCGGTTCCAAAAAATGTTCATCCATTCACATTTCAGATATTTTTAATCTTGTTTATATGAATTACATATTTGACAGCAGAATTCATGCAGCTGAAAATTGGGGGTTGTTCCATAAATAGGTTAACAACATGCAAGTTAAGCCCAAGATTCCTTTAGGGCAAAAGTAAACTTTATGTGGTATTCGATTGGGCACTCTCAGAGCACTTTTTATGCTCTCAGAGTAGTTTTTATGTTCGTTTGAGACAAAAAAAGCAATCTTTTTCAGATTTCAGAGCACTTTTGCGAATCTAGATAATTTCTCAGATTTACCAACACAGGTGCGTTTGAGTTTGACAACTGGGGAGGACGTTTAGGTTTTCGTGAATTTGTTCTACTGCAAAGAAAGATATTGGCATCGGGTGAATCTATTTTTGTAAATTGGATATGTATAAATACTTAAAAATCAATCGAGACGCAAATAGAAAACGCTTTGAAAAGTGTTGAAGGCTACATATATTCGAATAGCACGAATATTATCACAAAAAAGAGCAAGTGACATTTTTATGTTCGATTAGCCACACGAAATCTGAAATCTGAGAGCAAATCTGAAGAAGCCCAAACGAATACCACATTAGTAGTTGTTGGAATTGCGTGCTGAAAATCCTACTTTACTTTTGTTTGCCGAGATCGAAGCTCAAAAAAACACGCCTAATAATGTCGTATTTAATTGGATTTTGCGATATAATTTCCGATTTCGGATTTGGCGTATTCAATCGTGAGAATCCAAATAATTTTGTTTATTGTAGGTATTCTCATGTTCTATTTCGTTTTTTGTAGAGATAGCGCATTAGTTTTAACAAATTTCAGTCTCAACATTAAATTTATGGCAGCTCACTATTGCAATTTTTTTTTTTATTGGAAAATAGAGTGTATTTTGAATTACCAATGTAATTTTCCATTGGAAATTTCAGAATTTGCTCTCAGACTTCAGATTTTTTTTGGATTTATGGTGGTGCGTGTTTTAAAAGTCAGCTGTTCTTAAATTGTAGTTTTTGCTTACAAAAATCTATTAAATTTATGTTAATACCCTTTGCACTGACCAAATGTAAATTGTTCTCTATTTTTCACAGACTTGTCGTCTGTAAAAAGGAAAATAACACACTTTCAGTTTGACAAATGACAAATGCTCAGAAATGAAGATTCGCAAATTTATCCAGACTCTGAAAAAAAGTTAAAGCTCAATTTGAGAGCAATAGTACCTATAAACGGAACAAAAATATTTAATTAGCTTTTGAATTTAACAAATTCATGCTTGCACATATTTATATTCTGTAAGTATGCATCTTACGCATCAATTACAGATTGTAAAATATTCTGAAACTGAAATATGTTTTTCCCATGGTATACAAATTTTTTCCCCTACATTGTATTTAAATATTGAAGTTAAGAGATTAAAATCAACAAAAAAAAAAGGCAAAAGTGCAAAAAAACGTGTTAGTTAATTTTTCTCTGATTAATAACATGAGATGGATTTCTGATATTGACAAAAATGATTATTAAAAGGTATTTGACATTGTGATGAAATTATATTAGGTACCTATATTATATCCGAAATTCGATTTTCCAACAAATAAAAAACTTTAAAAATGTTTAACTTGAACTGCGATGTGAACGCCGTGTAACTAATCGGCACCAAAAATGACGAAAACAGTCGCCCCCACTTAAAATTCTACCAATAATGGCCGCCCGATTGACATAAAGTCCCTGCACAGGAATATACTATGTGTGCGTGCGGCAGCAATGGCGCTCCTTTGATTTGTACATACACGAATACTAAGAATATTCCTGTGCAGGACAAGGTCATAGGAAGCTTGTGGGCAAATGTACCGTTTCTGCTCTCAGTTGGCTCTCTAGTTTGGATCCTCTCTGGTGCTAATGCTATATTCTTCGGTGATCTTATAGTAGCTATACTCTGTCCAAGAAAAATTGTCAGTACAGGCCTTATGGGAAGCTCTTTTTTCTGCCAGTGGTGCCTGTAGTACTCTCACGGCACTCAAACACAGGATTTGCCACTGAAATAAAAACGAAACCACTGGCATTCCAAAGCATTTTATTGTTGTAATTTTCCTGAAGTTCGAATACATCCCTCCACAACCAGTCTGCCACGCAGCCGCGGGCAGAATGAGCACGATCGCTTGTGTTCGCTTGCTATTATCATCAACCAAAATAAGCAGTGTGAGTGACTGAAGCACATCAGAGAAGTGTTACCATTTGTCAATGTTAGCATATCATTAAGGGTTTTTCTTTGAATTTTGTCAAAGAACTTTCGGTTTTGGTGCTTTTTGGAGCTTTTTGGAGCTTTTGAGAGCGGCATATTATGTGGGGTGCTGCCATTCGGTTTTAATTTGTTTGTATTTCTGAAAGATCCAATAATATTCAGTTAAATTTTTTTTTTTAATGTTGTCTTTTAGAAATAATGTTTATTCGTGAGGTGTTTTAATGCATTCATTTCATTAACGCAACAAGTGATCATATGTGCGTTGTAGAGATATTGCGATAAATTAATAGTGATTACTAGGGCAACTCAACCGGATTCATGCAAAAGCATGGTATTTTTTGGGATAAAATTTGATTAAATATTTTATTATATAAAACTAAGTACAAATTTTCAGCCTTATTCATTAGGGCATATTTCTGCATGTTTTGGTAGGTATAAATTCATATTTCACTTTGTAGAGCATATTTTTCACACTGAGATATCAAAATGATGAAGCAGGTAGACCTATATACTGTATATTTTCGGTCATTGGGTTTTACCACATCCGGCCACTCCTCTCCACTCCATCTCCAGTAAAGCGAATGCCTTGAAAGGATTTTATGATCATTTTTTTGCTACTGTTTCCGCGAAGTTCTACATTGACGGGTAGTAATTTTTTAACGAATATGTAATCTAGGTATATATGTCTATATTAAAAAATGTATGTAGAGCTGCACAAGTGCAGTCCTTTTAACATCTGTTAAGGTATATGACATTGCGTCGTGGTTATATAATTTTTTCTAATTGCCTGTTTGTGTATATAAGGCGGAAACAATGGTTGTTATCTAAATAGCGGATAGTGCATCTAAGCAAGTGGTTAACTTTATTTTGCATATGAATAAACAGAAACATGGCTACAAAGTCTTCAAAGGATCTAAGTGTAGAAAAGAAACAACAAATTGTTGATGCAACTGAAAAATTCTATTGCATTTTTAAAAGTAAATCGGAAGCCGTAGGAAATGCGGCTACTGTTTTTTCTGTTACGGAACGAACTGTATAGGTATACAGGCTTTTAAGCGAAAAAGCAATCAAAGGCCACAATTCACCACCAAAGAAGAAAAATAATTCCGGTATCAAGAGCAAGGTGGATGATTTGTGCGATTAGGTGGATAGTCCATCCGTTTTTTATGGATAATGAGTAATGACCTTCCAACGCTAGACAAGATATTATTGGAAATACAAAAAAGTGAAAATATAACAAAACTAAGCAGATCAACTTTGCATACAATATTGCAAAAAGATCTCGGACTTAAATTCGTCAAACGTCAGCGAAAGAATTTTTTGTTGGAATTTATTTCGTTCAGCAATATTTTTATTTTAAATTGGAAGATGGTAACTCTAACAGTATTGCTCTCTGAGTTATGGCGAATTATCATACATACTACGGCAACCCTGTGAGAGCTTTAAAAAGGGACCGATTTATGTAAGTCATTGCAACCAGACTGAGAGACAAACATCCTATCTTCCCTGTACTGACAATTTTTCTTGGACAGAGTATAGTAGCATGGAAATCAAAAACGTTTTTTCTGGCGCGTATAAAAAAAACATTCCTCCGCTTTCGTTTTGTATAGCTTGAGTTATTGTATCATATACATTTCTTTGTTCTCGGTTTAATTTCGGCAGATTCAAATTTATAAATGTGTTCAGTTATTTTATATCGTATTGTTGTTCACATTGCATTTCTTGATTAAATACGTCATGCAATGGTCGATTAGGAGCAGCTGGCAAACCTAATTGTGACAATGTTTTATTTGCAATTGCTAAGCACATATCTTCATATATAACTAATGCCTCATTATAAATTTCGAGTGTAATGATTAATTTCTGATTTCTAGAAATACGATGCATTCTATTCAAGATATCTTCGGTCATATAGTCACGATAACTCTGCCACAATTCCACAAAAAAAAAAAACTATTTTACAGTAAAAAAAAAAAAATTTGTTGCACCGTTTTTTGTAAAAAAAATTGTCAAAGTCTTCCAACTCGTAGTTTTTAACTTCTCGAACGACATCTTGAGACGTCAAATCACTATAAAAGGCCATATAATCTTGATGAACGCAAAAACCATCTAGATTTCCTGAAAATATCTTTGTGTCATCATTTTAAACCAAAAATTGCCACTCATGAGGAGACACATATCCTCAAAATCAAAGCTTTGTTGCGCTTTTCATCTCACATCAGATGATTATCCGATTCCATCAGTTCATTATCCGATGTCACAGTGCAAATTCGATGCAAAATATCGTCGGCCATAGCACACAACACACCGTCACCAGTTCGCAACGCTTCGAACGAAGTAGGGCCACAAACATTGACCAAAAGCATCCTCAAATAGAAGCATTCGTTGTTTTTCGGGTGAACTGATGTGTATATTCTACCAATTGCATCACTTGCATAAACACCACGAAATGCGGGAACTACTTCACCTTGTTTCCGCCGCTTGGACTTCTTCGACGACGCATTCCAATATCGGGACATTTCGCAATAAGTAAGAGTTCGTGCAAACTCGTGGCTTTGGCAAGTGTCAAAAAATTGGTTAATGTTGTTGCAGGTGCCATAACCCTACTCACGAATGAGCAGAGTACCAAGATTGTTACTCGCTCATTTTTCGTAACAACCCCTACGTGAAAACTCAAAACGCTGAACAACATCATTGTCCGCGCATCTCAATCACCCCTACATTTCAACTTACTCACTCGTACTAATGCAAGGATCCTGAAAATAATGGATTCAAACACCATCAAACAAATATCAAAGTATCTACTCCACTTTAAAATGTTACTTAATGTAACATAGTAAACATAATTTAAAAGAACAAACTTATTAGTTATTAGGTAGGTACCTATATTTAAAAAAAAAAATCAAAATTGTTCACAATAACAATTTGCTCGGCAAATAATTGAAATCATTGACAACAACAATTGCTTTTAAAATAATTTTTTTTTTTTTTTGTATTTGAAATGTCACTACTCGATTTCTATCCATTTTTTTGTTGTTTCAAAGTGCATTTCCCCATACAAACTTTCATAGCCTTTTTCATCCCCTCAAAGTTTTGTTTTCGCGACAAAACTTCACACAAATGATATACAGACCAATAGCAAATATGTGTGAAAGATTGGTTCAAATCGGTGAATGCGTTAAGGCGTGAATCGACGACTAACGAACACAATTTTAAGGTTTTCTTTTTATATATATAGATAGATTGCAGCAGCCGTATCCGTATTTTGGTATCCATAAACCATTTTATGTAATTGATCTGACCGCCGATTAAAAATCTGTATGGTTATCTTGAGCAAAACAGTGTATAACAATTTACTGAGGCACCCTGCTCATCAAAAAGGTCATCCATGCCACCAACTTTTTGTACACCTAACTTTATGGTACTATATTCAATGCAAAAAAGATAAAAGAAGTTCGAAAAATGCAGTACTCTCTTTAAGAAACATCTGTAATTGAAATTAATTTCTCAACCGTCGTCCTACGAATCATTTTTCACGCCGAAATGTCAAAAATTTAATGCGACGGACAATAAAAACCAAGTGAAATAGCTGTGGAGAGATTTTAGTATCGCCACCTACAGCTCAGTTTTTGAAGCGCAATTTTTCACTTGAGCTGCGTACTGCCAAGTGAAATTTCCCTGTGGAAAGTTCATTTTGACATTTCGCGGTGAAAAATTTGTATGAAAAACTGGATTTCACTTGAGCAGCGTACTAGCCTTAACTGATGCGCAAGTGGACAAGACGTCTAAAGAAGTCAGTAATTTATTTCTGACTTCTTTAGATGAACATGAACCTTCCATTTAAGTCTAAAACTTATACACAGATACAGTTGGAAGCGTTCTATATTATGTACCTTGATGCCATTTAATCGATAGTTCTTGTTGCGTCTTTGTTACAAATAACGCTCCTTTAACTGGAACGCACTGATGGCCGCTATTATTTGTTTTTCCTCTAACTTTCTCTTTCATCTTATGAAACTAATTGTCCCCGTAGGACAATACAACTTGGCAGTCAATTATATGACAACCCTTCAACCTGACCTAACGAAATCATCAAAATAGTTACATCTATACTAAACACACTGACCTTGTGCCATTACGTTCACTCAATTGATGTCCCCATCCATGCAAACAGCACCGTTGTAGGTAAATGATCTCCATACACATGTTAACGTACGCTTCCTTAATGGATCAATAGCTCTTATTGTGAATAAAATCAATTTCCTCAGGCAACTATACGATGCGAACACAATAAAGAGCTCTTCTCCTCGTTTGTTTCCAAACGTACATTATGTACAACGTATGCACACGCCCGTGGTCCGTATCTATTTATCTACCTTGTACTCGCAAATATCTCCCTCTTTTGATTTTACATATCCACTACTAAGTACTACTGCTTTCGAAAATGTGAGTTCTTTGAGCAGTGGCTCGATTCCTTTCCCAGGAGATTGTGCTTCACACTCAATCAATATGAATATTTGCTTTAACATAGATCTTCCTTCCGCCACCTTCCTGTGTAAGTGTACTACTGCGTTTGGTTTTATTTTGCCAATAGATACCATTGCGAACGAATTCATTGCAAATGCAATTTCCTTTTTGGATTTTTCAAGGGAAATGTCAATAAGTGGGAGCAATAGGAATTCTTGAATGAACTTCAATTTTGGGAGGCCAACTGTTCGATTGACGGAACAGTACAGCAGTTGAGTTCGGGCTGGGGGACACTCACTTAACTTGAATTTGTCATGTGCTTCAGTAAGTGATGAATCTTTAGCCTTAAGCTATGATAACGCGTGCCAATTTTTTCGTGGCAAATATTGACAAAGTCACGAAAATTCGGCCATTCGGTGGTCACTCGTGTGACTTTTGTGCGAGTTCGCTGCGACCAGTCGCTTGACAGCCGATCACACGTATAGTGAGAAATTTAGAACATCATGACGGCATGTCAAAATTTGTCATGAAAAGTGGCATGTGTAATCGTAGCTATAGTTTTTGAACTGCATATTATATTTGTTGTAAGCTGAATAAATAGTGTGCCAAAAAGACTGTAGCTACAGCTAGAAGCATCTGACCGTATAAAATAGGAGCTCCATCCAAACTGGGGCTCGGTGACAGAAAGGTATTTCTACTAAATTTAAATTGTACCTAAAGTTTTTTGTACTAAAAACATTTAATTTTATCATTGGTGTTAAAACAGTATACATATTTGTGTTTTTGAATGAAAACTCACCTTTCATTTGGTGTATTTGTCATAAAAAAAAAAAAACGGTTTGGAAGCAACGCTGTTATTGGTTCGACAATCAAACACGTAGCCTCTATATTCTATAAATACAAAGATACCTTAGAAAGAGATTACTGACTATTGACGCTCACTTAAGTTTTAAGCCTCCTAAAGTCATTGAAAATTATTTCCAACTTTCAAGACTGAGATTGAACCACCGAAATATCTGATCCACCTCCTTCTTCCAAAAGCTGCTTTAGTTCAATTTTAGAAATATGCTCAAGCAATTTCTACAGGCGGAAGTCTAATCCGTTCACCAAGCTAGCACATATTTAGGGACTGTGCGTTTCAAACTACTTGAAACTGCCTAGCACTAAGTAGCTCAATGCCATTAAAATAGTAAAAAAAAAAAAAAAACCGAGCGAAACTTAAATAGCCGGTAGAAGCCTTTTTATTATGCCCACATGATTTATATGTAGATCATTTATTTCCATGGTTTACAACACCAGTTGGATCTCGAACTATTGTTGTAAACCATGGAAATCTGTGATCTTTATAGATCATGTGGGTAAAATAAAAACCTCTAAAGAAACGAATCGTTGAAAAGGAAAAAGAACATATCGCCTCATACCAGTTGTCCATGTACTACTGAATAATCGAAATCACCACAAAACGAAATTTTATTTGACTCCAATCGACTGATGTTTTGAAAACACTGAAAATGTATTTAAAAGCGAAATCGAGAGAACAGCGTCAAATATTTTCCCCCAGATAAATCTGGAAAACCCATAGAAGGGGCTATTTTTTAAAAATAAAAAAACCCCAACTGTTTCCATTATTTTTTTTTGACATGTTTTATGTACGACTTAAAAATAAATAAATAGTTGGCGCACCAGGTCCGTATGCAGGCCTATCTTCTCACAACACACAACCATTCGTATTGTAAACGAATGAAAGGGATCTACAATCTTAAGCCTATTTCAAATGACCAATTGAGCAGCTCTTTCATGACAGTTATACTCCCGGATGCTTGCCAGACGTTCGCA
Source organism: Cheilosia urbana (assembly GCA_946477585.1). Lineage (NCBI taxonomy): Eukaryota > Metazoa > Arthropoda > Insecta > Diptera > Syrphidae > Cheilosia > Cheilosia urbana. Next base: position 148,625,542 of record OX297853.1, on the reverse strand, counting down.
ATTTGTGAAGCAGTGGAAAAAAAACCTCAAGATGGAAGACTTAAACGTAGGAACTTCGAGTTTGAAACGCGGAAATGTGAGTTTGGTTTTCTGAATGATAAGGTATGCGGCAAATAAATACACATCCCTTACGCATAACTTTAATGAAATTGTTGTTTATAAAATTTACAGTAAGGTCGGTAGGGGAAGTACGTCCGAAATGACGTACTGTTAGTCTTTTGATTCAAAGAACATTATTTCTAAGAGATATTGCAATTGTTATGTTCATTATTTCTTTATAAATTTATTGTGAATTTTACAATGCTGTTTTAATTTTAACAAAAATATAAACTAAAAAAAAAATAAATGGTTGTCCAAACATTTATATACTAAAACTCTGATTTTATTGCAGACAATTAGCTAATTTGCTAAGTTTCGTCATAAATAATATTAAATAAAAAATGCAGAAAACTCACCAAAACACAAAAAAAAAATTTAAACAAACAAAAAATGTATTTGCTGCTGAAAATAATTTTTTATTTTGGCACTGACTCACGGCTATTAACGGAGCTGTCTTTTTGACAGGATTTTAAATATCATCGAAGTCACCTTGGAAGATAGCACCTAGTGCTGTAAGTAGTATGTCATTTTATCCATATATGTGTCATTTTGGGCATACTTTCCCTAAAGATATTAGAACAAAAAATTTGCATTGGCAAATATAGCTTCGGAAGATCGATCGATAATTCAACATAACACACAAATTTAGTCTATCTATCGACGATCGCATCGACGGGACGCAAGCGGTAATTCGGCCCCTGATTTTAATACAGCATCGTCGCTGGCGTGTGCAAAGTATACCTAAACATTTTGCTCCCCCAGAAAAGGGAAATTTGGGAAAATTTGCACTTCTCGAATGTTTATGGATGACCATTTGAGTCTTGTGTTAATTGAGTAGTAGGTATGGATGCGTACAGCATTAAAACCCACTTTTAAAAAGGGATGGAAGAAATCTTGTGCAGAATTGATACGTGTATTTGACGGGTGTTTATAGTTTATTTAAAAATCAAAATAATGGTAAAAAATGATATACTAGAGAAAATCGTTCACCATTTCATTTGATCAAAAATGAGTCCAAGAGAAAATATCCCCTTAAATAAATTGCTACTGCCCACCCCCACCGAGGGAAGTTTCAACTCCTTTTGGACGGACTTATACATACCTCATTCTTAAGTATAATTTATTACTCTGCGTTTCTTACGTGCACAGAATGCCTAAAAAATTTATTTTTCTATGGAAGATCTTTTTCGGGTTACCAAAAGGGATTATATAACAAAATACAAATAAAATAGAATAAAAAAACAAAACATTTCCCCCTTAATAAAATCTATTCCCATATTTCCCCCGTCGGGCAAAAAACCCCTGCATTTGGGCGGAAAACCCCAATCTGGCAACGCTGCCTCCCTACGATGTCAGTAGTGATTTGGGTACTGGCTGACTGTCTGCTAATAAATCTTCACATTTAATTCAGGCATTTCGAGCGGCAACATTAAGTGTATTTTTTGAAAGATAGTCAACGTTAAGTCAATTCTGTCAGTTTATGAGGGGGACGAAAATCGGTCTGTCCGCAAATAGAGGTGGTCTTGGCAGCAATAATCTGACATTAAAATACTACCTCGAGCATTGGTTTATATAAAAAATGTCACCCTTCCACCCAAAAATAAGAAACGAAAGGTCAATCGCAATGAGATGTAGCCTCGAAATTAAAAGAAAAAGTCAGTATCCTATCAATAAAGGCTTTTACCCAGAATTTGACGACTTTCATTATCATTTGCTGATTTACAATAAAAAGTTAAAGGCCTCAGTTTCTAAGTGGATCCAGAAACCAATTTCGAAACAACTTTGAATGAAGCACAACGAAGTACAAATATCAGTAAGGGCAAAATTTCCAATATGCGGAACACCTATAGATACTCGTTGACAGCAAACTAAGGAACCCATTCCGGCAACGAATTTGCCTATCACAATAATTAACACCTTCATTTGTTTTCCATTGTGAATGTCATTTCGAGGGTAAATACGTTTCCCAGCAGGAAGTCATTAAATTGTAATCTCATTGATGAGAAGCACTCAAATAGCCGGCAGTCATAATTTTCCCAAATCAGTTGACAGCATCCTGGCTGATTGAAAATCTCAACGTCATAATATGTCCCGACACAAAGTATCTACCGCTTTGGCAGACTACCTTCAAAGTAAACAAACTATACACCAGTAGCTCTATTATTTGCTTAACTCTCACATCTCACAGTCTTCCTCATATATTCGGTATCGGCACTTCGGCAGTTGTTTTTCTGTTTCTCTTTGTTTTTTCCTTGTTGTCCTCTCCTTCTAAGCGGATATGAAATCAATTTCAATTTGCCTTGAGTCATTGACTGATTGAGTGGCATTGCTTCTGTGCTCGGCAATTATTTTCCGTCACCTGCCTAATGATGTCGATAGTCTCCCTCTTAGCAAAGTTCCCTACATCCAGCAGTTCTCGTATAAAAGCTTAAACCAAAACCAAAAACCAAGAACCAGCAACCGACTGGAGTTTCCCACCCCTTGAAAAAACATCTTAATTTCCATCTAAAGGCTAAGGAAGATACGCCGACTTCAACGACTCATTACGGTCGTGTTTTTCGTAGTAACTTGTTCGTCTTTGAAGAGGTGGCGAAGAGAACTTGCGAAACTTCACCTTTCTACAAGCATAGACGAACCAACGACCCAACGAACTAACGAACGGCACAAAAAAAAAGACAATAAATAAAATGCAAAGTTTTTTGCTACAGTCGTGAACACGAACACCTGATGTTAATAGCTGCGGAGAAGTCCTTTGTCACTGCTAAATGGTAAAATGTTAATTAATGTTCGGCGAAAGCAATTGCGCATTTCTGATGAGAGTTTTGCTTTTATCTATAGGTATCTTTTGGATGCATCTGCGGCTCTTGTCGGATATATTTGAGGGGGCCCGCATCCGTATCGAGAAGTTATTTATGGATTTTATATAGTTAAAACTGAGAGATTCCTTGATTTGCCGCGGCCTTATCGTCGTTTGTGATTAAAAATTAATGAGCTCCTCTCTGTCTGAGTGGAATACAAAGTGACAATGGACATGGTTATTAGATATTTATGATGAACTAGGCAAATATCTTAAGGCATGCGTGCGGCGCAATTGGGTGGAGAATAAATATAGATAGGATGGAAGGAGTTGATATTTCGTTGGTTAGGTTAGAGTGGTCTTTGAGTTGTACTTCCCTGTAGACCAATTTATGTCGTTTAAGGGAGAGGTTATGAAAACCACGTGTTTGGTTTCACCAACTATTTATTTTATTAAAGAGGAATAACAACGAAGCAAATACGTCGGAAGACTGCAATCGCAAGAGACAGCCCGAGCCTATGTCGATCGAATATCCCGCAACCTCTCAAGAAGTCCAATGCCACCTGGATCAAGTAAGACCAGTGGCTACGGGGCCAACATGCCATCAGATGAGCCGCAACCATACCATCACGAAACCCCTGGTTTTATGACGAATGTAGGCAGACTCATGCAGCAAAACAAACGCCATATCCATATACCTAAAAAGCGTAAAATGTTCTCTTTGAGGGGAGGTAGAAATAAAAGAACGTGCAAGTCTTTACTTAGGCATGAACGTTTACTGAAATGCGGCTACTCACTGACTAAACTTAAAACTAAGAAACTCTCTCTCACTCTCCTAATTATTGATCTCAGCAATGCATATATTATTTTTTATTTGGCCGTACATAACACAACGAAGCATGAGTGCTACTCGTGAGCTCTACGAGCAGAAAAGGCGGGAAGAACACCGGCTTCTCCAAATGAAACAGGAGGAATGTGTGGAATTTTTACCTGAAGGTATAAGGTATGTCAAGGCAATAAAACCCGCACAGAAGCATGTAGAGATAAGGACGGAAACCTCGTAGTAGAGTCACAGTCAGTGCTGAGGATATGAAAGGACCAGAATCCTGCTGTCAGGCAGAAAGAACCATTTAACATGATGAACAACTATCCCGTCCACCTGACCTAAATAAAGTAAGGATAGTAATAGCAAGTTTAAAAACAACGAGGCTGCTAATGGCCTTGATGGCCTACCCGCCGAGCTATTCAAAGCAGCTGAGAGGAGCTGGTAAAGTGCATACACCAACTTACTTCAAAAAGCGGGTCAGATGAAAGTATGCCTGATGAATGGAACCTCAGCATTGTTTGCCCGATCCACAAGAATGGAAATGGAGACCCTCTCAATTGCGCCAACTTTAGAAGAATTAGTCTTCTAAGCATCGCGTACAGGATCTTATCTGGCGAAATATGTGAATGCCCGAAACCTTTCGTCATCAACCTGATTGGCTCCTATCAGAGCGATTTCAGATCGAAAGGTCCACTCTCGATCAAATATAATACTGCGCCAGATCCTGGAAGCTAACCCAGAATTTCAAATCGATACTCACCACCTTTTAATTGATTTTAAGGCCGCGTGCGATAAATATAAATACTATCGAGGCGAGCTATACAAAGCCATGTCTGGTTTTGGCATCCCCACCAAACTGCTCCGTCTGAGCAGGATAACTCTCGCTGCTCCGTCAAGGTTGGAACGGACCTCATAGAAGTTTTCGATGTCAGAAAAGGACTCCGACAAGGTGATGCGCTATCATGCGACTTCTTCAACATAATACTTGAAAAAATGGTAAGAAAGTCACAAGTCAACTACAGTTGCACAATTTATTTCAATTCTGTAAAATTGTTAGCAGACGCTGATGACATCGACATTATTGGCAGAACGCAGCGAGCTGTCACTGGTGCGTTTGCTAGTATTGCAGCTGAAACGGCAAGAATGGGATTAGAAAACTAAGTACAAGAGGGACACACATCATCGACGTATTGGACGTCACAGTAAGCTACAAGTTTGAGGAATTCATTGACTTTATCTACCTCGGGTCGGGTATATGATCTGACAACAACATCTCGTCGGAAATTAAACGAAGGATAACTCTTGCCGACCACTCTTTGTTTGCGTTAAAAAGGCAATTGAGTAGTACGGGGTGTAAGGCCCTTTTCCGAAATACCAAGCTATCCCTATACAAGACCCTAATCATCCCATCGTGCTCTACGGTGCTGAGGCTTGAACCTTACTACAAGCGGATGAGGATATTTTTGGTCATTTCGAGCGTAAAATCCTTCGAAAAATATTCGACCCTGTTTGCGTTGATGGGGTTTGCTGATTACGAGCTGTATACAGTGACATCGACCTAGTTAAGAAAACACAGCGCATTGGGCGGCTAAGATGGCTAGAACATTATAGAGCGAATGGACAACAATGCTACAGCCCGCGGAATCTTCGACTCCACTCCAGAGGGACGACGAAGTCAAGGAAGACCTCGCCTTAGGTGGCGCGCACAAGTATAGAAAACGACACCAACCAAATTGGAGTGCGCAACTGGAGGCAGCTATAGCTAGGGACCGGGCTAGTTGGAGAGGTATGTTGATTGAGGCCCAGACTCACTCCGAATTGTAGCGCCACCTAAGGAAGTAAGTAAGTAAAAACGAAGCAGAAAAAATGGCGCGATACTAATAATCATATGTGTTCATGTTCAGGCTAGATCTTACAAAATCACAATGGCCAACTTTTACCTATAAAATTACACATGCGTTGTAATCGTCTGTCGAAACTGGCCTAAGCCATTCAGCAAATTTTGAACCATCTAGCCAGAATGAATGTGCTCTTTGGGTGACAATTATTGACCTCTGTAGAATCAGTCAAAGGTCAGTGTCCCACAATCGTTCTTGTTACGATTTTGCATAGACACAGTTACGTAGTCCATCGGACCAAACTGCATCCAGCGTCCAAATTTCCGTCACCCAACACAGAGACGTTCTGGGTAATAAAGCCCAAATCATTTACATTTCAAACATAAATAATTTGTACTATAAACAACAAAAAGGACGAAAAGAAAGCATCAAATCGGACATGAAAGTTAATCGCCCAACATCCACTTTGTCATCCAACTCTGACCCTGTCATCATTCACAATATTCGTCCAATGGCTTACAGTAACTATAGCCGCTTCGAAGTGTTAACTTACTACCACACTATGCGCTTCTTTGGGAGAGCCAAACTGACCTCATCTCGAAAGGGTTCGATGTTGAATCGATTTGTTTCTGCTTATGCTTTTTATTTAAATTCGTTGTCGTTCCGGGTGATGACGGCCACCAGGACCAGGAGAACAGAAATAAGGGGGAATTTGTTTCGAATTTGTTTTGCATAAATATTACCTTGTTTGTCCCCTTCCGTGGCGGTAAGGGGGTGGGGGGGGGGGGTTTCCTCCAGATATCTCTGTCTGGATGTGGGTGAATGTTTGCACATCTCAAAAATCAACGGGTTTATTTGCCTTTTTTTTGTTTCGCTCTTATCCTAGATTTGTTATTCGACTATGAGAGGGTTGAGATTTCAAGTTACACCGTTGAGACGATTTTTATGGGAATAATTCGAAAAGTTACCGAGCAAAAAGGATTTCATGATGTTTGCCTAGAAGGTCGAGGGTTTTTTTTAGCATAAAAGAAAAACAATCCAAATATGAATTTATAGTGGCAAACACACACGTAGGACGATGTTTTTTTTTTTTTTTTTGTTTCGCTTGGGTCAAATGGAAGTGACCTTGTATAATAAATTCATGGAGATAGGGGATAAGCAAAGGGCAAAAATGAGAAGGGTTGTTTATATGACAAATGTACATAGGTACCTATTCCTATACCTATACCCTTCAGCAATTTGGAAAGGAATCTTTTAAATTTATGGGGTTATATCCAGAGTCTATGTATAAGGTACGTGAATAATTTGGGTATATTGGAATTGTAATCACATCCCGGGACAATTGGGGTGGCATGCAATTTTTTGGGTTCACCGTACGCAGAGTGAAGTGTTTCTCAAGAAATTAAATGGTACTGCACTGCAGACGAAAGAGGGAATTTAAATGATGATGTTAATGTAAAATGAGTTTTAACATGCCCACCTGCCTACCTTTACATTGATTTAAATTAAAACGGTAATTCAAATTCTCTTCCCAAGATGCAACCATTCGATAGGTCGTTAGGGCATTCTCATATTTCTTTCCAACGAATGCGATAACCCATTGTGCGAACTGGTTACTGCCAAAATTCCCCAAGGTGTCACATTCACATATCCCCTTCGAGGAGATGACATGCATTTATAGAGAACACATATTGAGAGTAATTAACAGTTGTAAAAGTGACGACACGGAAGTGGTAACATAGTTCTTCCAAGAAATAATGCGCCTATTGAGTGTTCTTCCTGTCAAATTGCGCCAACCTGACAGTAGTTGTAGGAAATTCTGTTCAGTTATTGACACAAATTTAGACGCACATGCATAGCTCGGTATCTGACACTAAACAAAAGGTTAAAGCTTAGATAAAAAGCTTCTTTGGCTTTTCAATGAATTGTTGAATTTCAGTCGTGCGATTTATGTCAAATTTTGACATCCAGTGTCGAATTTTTACAGTTAAATTCTTCTCTTTTGATGCGATACATCATTTTGGACTCGATAGGTGGCATTGTTGTCGATCTTCTAAATCACTGAACCGATTTGAATGAAACTTTGTGGGTTTGTATGGTTGGTTGTAACTTGAAAATAAGGATAGTTTTGAACCCAATAGGTGCCGATGTAGCCGAGATATAAACTTTTTTTAAACCCTTTCAAATTAACTCTTAAAGAAAATACTTATTTGGGCATGCTGAACCTGGTTAGTGAACTTATAAAGCTAGATCTTACACAGACATTAGGTTCCAGAAGCAGTTGATTAAATTGAGTCGCAGTTATAATATGATATGAAGTAAGATGTAAGCAAAAACTCTAAAAACTCTAAAGCAAGGACTAGCAGTTAGACAAGAGAAAACAAATAAAAACCCAGAAATATACGCTTCAAGTGTTTTTTGTATACATTTGTACAAAATTTGTGTTTCTTAAAAACCATTTGCATTGTTGTTCTTCAACGAATAAAATGAGAAAACATTTACAATTTACTAAAATTAATTTATACTTCTAAACACTCAGGCTGAAAAACAGCGTACTTAAATTCGCTTTAATTACGAAATTTAATACCGTGATTTTGGACGGTTGGGCAACACTCGTCTTCAAAATGACATTAACACGCTTTCCCCACTTGCGATGAATTCAAAGTATGCGATAGAGATAGAGCATGCTTTCATTATCACAAGTAGTGGCGACCATTATGACTGCTTTATTTCCATAGTTTGCGATAGAAAGCATGCTTTTATAGCATAACATCTGACGCATACTATAAACACAAGAACCTGCTGTTATTTTTCTGTCAGTTATTTTTGAAATCGAAGTCCCCGTTGACTTTCAAAATTATTTTTGATTTAATTAATCAGTAGATTTGTTTGACGTGGCTAGCACTAGTGCCCCCTGCCCATGCCGACTGTGCGTACGAAAAGTGTCGAACACAAAATATGTTGCCCTGAGGATTCTCAGTTTTTGAAATTGAAAAATATTTATCTTTTAGTGAACGAACTAAGAAGAGGATAACATTTTTTTCCGTTTATTGTTAAAAATGAGAGCACTTAGTTCTGATCTTGCGATTTCCATAAATCAAATAAAATAAATAAAAGTGTTTGGAATATAGATGATGAGTTTGAAAATTTATGTAGCTCTGATTCCAGCTTTTTTCCATTCCATTTTCCTATAATATACAATTTTAGTTCATAAACGTCGTTGTTTTCAAACAATTCACTTTTCAATATATCAAATTTATTGTATTTACCTTTATCACGATATCACATCAATTGAATAACAGCAAGCGAAATGACAGTGAAACTCAGCACTGAGTTCTTGCCCCGACTAATTAACTGGGTTCAGTTCAGGGCACAACTAGGGCGCCATAGAAGTCATGTCGAATACAGGTTTTCAGTACCAGGGTGAGTTCAGTGCTATATCGAACACTTTAGGGTTAACCCAGTGCGTAATAGGGACCACGTCAAACAAACCTAGTATTTGCTTCAAAATGACGGATTCGAAAACTAATCTCGACAAAGTCGAGAGAAATCCAAATGCAAGTTCATTTCCTAACAGAGAAAAACGGCTCTGCGAAATAAGGCCCAAAAAAAAAAAAAATAAATAATGACCCAAAAAATTATACAGGAAACAGCAACAACGATTTTTAATAGAATTTGGGGTGTTATTTCCTTTTTTGGGGCCTTATTTCCTAATGAAAGCTGGGGTCTTCATTATGAAATAACATCCCAAATTTGGGGCCTTATTTCATTTTCTCTTTTGGGGCCTTATTTCCTACCGCCGAGAAAAACAGAAATGTCTTCGCAAGTGGAATTATGTACGGAAAATTGACTGTCAAAATTCAAAACTATTCAAAACAATCACTTCAAGGAGTCTGATGATGAAGTAGTGGTGTAGTTCGATAGCCATTTAGCTATCATTCCTACCTGCTATCATAGTGACTGTGTCTACGAGTTGTTGTTGAAAAAAATGGTTACCGAATTTTCGACCTCTTCGCCGGCCTGCCCAAACTCATCCACTTTTGCAAGAATGAGCTAGGAATCTGTAAGAAAACTAAGAAATTGCAATTAGAACATTTTAGGACAGCCTCAAAAACCAAGTCCTTCGCCAGTAAGGCCGCTTCCACACCGAATGGAACAAAACGCCCTAGACCAACAAAACTGTTGTTATGTGTGTTTCTGAAATTTAAGTACACACATTTAAATACGCGCGCCCACAATGAATAAGGCAAAACAAAGCAAGAAAACAAAATAAGGCGTTTTGTTCCATCCGGTGTGGAAGCTCCCTAACTCAAACGTATGAAGAATGAAAAAGAGCCAACGATTATACTGAAAGACGATTAAAATCTTGTAAAGAACATGGGATAGGACTCTGCTGTTGTCTTTTCAGACTAAAGTAACAACGGATGGCAAGAGTTATTCTCCGTTTATTTTCTGCTGAGTTGTAGATAATTTATAGCAGAGCCGAGGTAGACAAAGTTCTTTGATAAGTGCCCTAATATGCTAGAAAAAGTCTACGATATTTTCGGAAAAGGCTCAGCTAAATCAGAGGTGTATAAGAACACCACTTTACCTGGGGTGCCAGCACGTAACTTGATACAATCGAGGACTGTAAATCGTCAGCCAACTCGAAACAAATAAATTTCGGTAGCACGTAACTTGAAACTAGTTTGATTGTGACTTGTACTTAAAAGTGTCACATAAGGTTTAAAATTGGGTATTCTTTAATCTAAAGCCCAACTTCTTAATACACTGTTTTTAATGAAAATACAATTACGTTACGTCAAATACGTAGCCGTGTCCCGAAGCCAAACAAACGTTGTGAATAGCCACTTCGAAGAAAATAAAATGTCGGTAGGTACAAATGTACCAAATACTTATTAAAAGTATGGCACAGACAACAGTTTCGAAGTTCTTTCATTTAAAATTTGTTAAAATTTGTATCTGTTTTTTTATTAACAGACATATTTTGCTTATTTTCCATTTTTAATTAGTCTGCGATAGGTATTTTCTATCGAGTAAAATATTTTGTTTCAATCGTCATTTTCTAGTTTGTATGCTGCCAACTTCAACGATACAATCGAGAATAATCGACTGATACAAATTATGTACTGCCAGAGCTCGACTGTATCGACTGAACTCGATTGTATCAAGTTACGTGCTGCCACCCCTGTTCTTTGAACAGTAATTCCTCAGATCATATCTATTTCGAAAGAGGGGGTGAAAGATGATTTCGCATCAATGTAAAGTAGGTATGTATTGATAACCTAAATTAATACCACCAGCGCATATAAAGCGACGTATGTCAAAATCTTCAAATCTGTGGCGGATATGGAACCCAATACGAAGCAATCTTAAGTGCAATCATAGAGTGCAGCCACCCCTTTCACAAGATAGATAGAAAAAAATAGGCTCCCAAAGTTCAATGACTGAAACCCTGCAATCAACATTTTAGCACACTCAACTGATTTTTACAACGCATGCTAATACGGCGCAATTCCCATGTTGACGCGTATTTACAATTCCCAGTCGCTTTTTGACATTTGCAACTGCAGTAAACACTCAAAGTTGCTCGTAATAATTCGCTATCATTAATCCACATTCATCATCGAGTTATTCACTCAGACTTGCTTACATAGTTTCCCTACCTCCAGAGCTAAACCATTGCCTATAATGCAATAGCTACTGCATATGAGATGATAGAAATTACATTTTGTGTCATGTCATCTATAGGGATATCAGGTATGCAGTATTAGATAAGCAACTGAGGTAACTGGCATTCATCGTCATAATTACACACGTTCGAGTAGATGACAACCCTTGTTGTCGGTCATATAACATCGTTCATTGGGAAAGGTTTATTGAAACAGCGCTTCGCCACCTCGGCTAATATGCAACGCGAAACCGGCAACCAGTCTTCGCAACTGCGTTAGAGAGTAACAAATTTATACCCCTTGACAGTTGAAGATAAATTGCAAAGGGGTGCAACTTGTGATAATATCAGAAAGTATCAACCATTTTTTTTTTTTTTTTTTGTTAGCAACGGATGCAGGTGGATGTAGTAAGTTTCCCGCAATGTGGGGTTACAAAAACTCAAAAGTCATTAATTTCCACAAGGGATTGCTTTTGTGGAAGCTCGTGTGCTGCGGCTCACATGGGAACCAAACAATTTCTCCGGCAATTGAAGGGGATCTTCTATTTGAAGTTTTTTTTTATCCTTTTTTTTTTGCAGGTCGAAATTCACTGCTTGAGAGGGTAGTCCGTATACGTGGAAGCCCAAGCTCACAGCTGATAGTAATGAATCCTGCTTTTTGGTCCTGGTACACAATAGCAATATATCATTTTCAGAAACTCGTCATTCGTTACGTTCGCCATCGAGGATTTTGTTCTTTTTACCTATTCATTCACTAGGTTGCAGTATGGTGGGCAGGTGAGGGTTACGTCTTTCAAAAGTATTTGATGTGTTTTTCTTTGAGTCTTTTTAATAAATTCGTGCTAAAGAGAACATATCCAAGGGAGGACAGATGTTAAGATTGATTTACAATAATTGTATAATCATAAGATTTACAATATTACCTATTTAGGAGTTTATTGTTTGGTGTCATTGGGGCATATTTATATTCATAGTTATACTATAAACCTGGGTCTAACTAAACTCAAATTTAAAGTTAACCCACAGGTAAAAAAGCTTCATCAAAAATTTGGCAGCTCTGTTTAGTTAGATCCAAGTCTAACGTGTATTCTACTAAAAATCTATTACATAAATACATACTTTCTGACAGCAAAAACTCAAAAGGATTTAAAACTTGTAATTTGCGTTTTGTTGTGGTTCTGCTTCGTTCTGTCGTTTTTATACGGCTAATTTACACAAAATTGTTTGTTTAACCGCGGCAAGACTTTGTACTAAAATTCCGTCAAGTCTCGAAGTCAGTCAGAGATTTAAAAAATTGGTGCGACTGTATCCAGCAGTCCCGAAATATGTGTATGTGTAAACATCGTGCATGCGGTGTGTGTGTGGCTTGATACACGTCATTGAGAAAAGAGGGAATTGTAATAACCGTATTCTTGATATATTGTGAAATAACAATAATTTATTCGTTCTGTGCTAGTTTCGGTAGAATAGATACAATCGGATTGTGGTAGCTGAATTAAGATATGTACATTCGAGACTGTAATCTATAGATTACGCTGGAAGACAGCATCGATGGTTGTTCCATATCGTGTTGTTGAAATTTTCCGGTTGGAGTCTATTTCAAGATTAAATTTATCTTGCATAAAATCAATAAATGGTTGAGCTTCTGGAGTTGCAAAATTGATATTGAAGTCTCCGCTTATCAAAAGTATGGTAAAAGATGATAATCTCCCTGCAGAAGTCTTGAAATTTCTTCTGAGTACGGTGCAAGGACGAAATGGACAAATTTTATTTCAAATCAACAAAAAGCTGAGATTAATATGCCCCAGCTCATAAATGTATGCAATGATAAAACACAGTGACGCATTCCCTGTCCCCGCAAGTTAAATGTGTGGAATTACTCCACCAGATTCCAAAAAAAACTGCGTCTACGCGTTGTTTTTAAAAAGATATTCTCTCAAAAACAATAACTCAACTATATCCGTAATATGTAAGCCTGGTCTCATGGCATACTTCCTTAAAAGGCGAAGGAAGTGTTATTACAAAGTAATATCGAACCTGACGGGTACGCAATTCTCCCTGGAGAACGCATCCGCCGCAGTCTAAAAATTAAAGGGTGGTTAAGTTTTAAGGGCCGATGTTGATTTTGAATAAAACACAAATTATTTAGGAAATTATTGTCATTTATTTTTATTATGATAATATTGGTGTGGTTCAATTATGTATGGAACAAAATATCGGCCAAATGGCCGGCGCGACCTCGGCGACACACCCCCATCCGATGGTCCAAATTTAAGTTACTTAATGTAACATAGTAAACATAATTTATGAGAACAAACGTGGTACAGATATTTAAAACAAAAAAAAAACTTAAAAATTGTTGACAACAACAATTTGCTTGGAAAATAATTAAAATAATTGACAACAACAATTGCTTTTAAAATTTAAAATATTTTTTTTTATCGTCACTACTCGATTTCTATCCAGTTTCTTTTTTTTTAAAGTGTATTTCCCCATACAAACTTTCATAACCTCTTTCATCCCCTCCACGTTTTGTTTTCGCGACAAAAAGTAAATAAAAACCTGATATACAGCAATACGAACAAAACAAAAAAAGAATTATGAAAATCGTCCCAGGGGTTATCGAGTTACGTGACCATCGAGTTACACCCCGAAAGAATTATATATGTATATAGATAGATAGATAGAAGATAGAAGAAGAATTTCAATACAAAAAAAAAAAAAAAAAAACAGGTAGGTACTACACTTTGTTTGAAAATTAAATTTTTTTCTCTAACGTACTACATTTGTTTAAGATTTAAGTGGCAACTCTGGATAGGATACAAGACCTTTATAGACGTTTCTTGCACTTGGTAAGTCATACTGTATTTTATTACACATGCTGACTTTGCAAAGGCAAAAAATAAAAAGCCCTTCGCCCGGAAAAGTTCATCCTCACAGTTGTTCCATTCGAGTGTCGAGCTTCTCTATCTCCTCATCAAATGTGTTGTTGCACATCAATGTCCCACTCTGGACTGTGACTAACGACTTATGAATTAGTTTAATCGCGTGCTTAAATGGACACCAGTAAATTGAGTTTGCCCAATGCAGACCAGTTGAGAATTGCCCAACATTGCTGTCACACACTGATATGGGGGCTGCTGCTGCTACTGCTTCTGTCAATTGACCGAGGGTGACGTTCGGTTGGCTGGCATGTCCCCATGCGAAGTTTAGGCTTATAATTAATTAATTTTTCATTATAGCTGATAATAATATAAGTGTCGTGTATCAGCAGACAGACAGCCCGGGGAAATGAATTGCCATGGGCGTCGTTATTTAATTGATTTAGTTGCACTGAGGAGGAGTATACTATATGCACATACGGTCGGAATAGATTGGCAGTGCTAGATTGGAGATACCAATTGCATAATCTATTCACTTAATTACTCCGTTTGCATTGTCACTCGGAAGTTAAGTTGTCATAGCGACGCACATCTGGTGAGTCCTTGCCAAAGCCGATTGCTGGTCGGATAATGTACATCTGCGCTAATGTTTGACATGTTGATGATGTTTCGGGCAAATGTCTCCGATATTCTGGCCAGGCCTTAATATTTGGATATTGAATAATAATTGCCATTAGTTTATGACAATCGGATCGATCATTGGCTTTGTGTGGATTAGTGCTTACATTGTGCGGTGTCATGTCATGAGCTGATTGGTGAACCACGGCACAACCGCCTCCAGTGAATGTGATTAATCTTCTCGATAAACATTTACTCACAGTGGGAGCTTCCAGCTAAAAAAGGAAAACTTTATCGCCACAAACTCAGCGCTTAGGGTAAATGAAACCCCATCCACCAGACGCCAGCTGACCGAAGAAAGGTGCCATGTCACTCTGGGGTGATAATAATATTAATGACTATTTATACCTACCACTTGTGGGGACAGAAAAAAAAAACACGTCAGCAGGCGAACACTGCTTCTTTGCGGTGTTGGTCGTTAATTGTATACGATAAGTACTTAAGGATTTCATTTGCTTTCCCGTTGCACAAAGGCAAACAATAGAAAAAAAAAATTTCTCTGATGGCTGGTACAATACTGCTTATCTGGTTCGTGCGCGATTGTTGGAAAGTAATTTGTCCTGTCATTGTGAAGGACATCTTTCTTTCCTCAGCACGCTGTTCTATCTGCTTTAATCAATTTCTCATCGTTTGTCGTTAATTGAATGTCGTTAAACAATTCTGGGTGCATTGTATAATATGGTATAGTGGTGATGGAGTGTACACTAAGTGGTCTTCCTATTGTGTTGAATTGAAAGGACATGCCAGTAAATGTTGTCAAGTATGGGGGAGGAACATTCATTTCAAAGACATTGTTCGAACAATTTTTTTTTTTTTAGAAACCCATTGTTCTGCACAAAACGTTGCTAAGTCATTTAAAAAGTTCACTACAATCGAATGGATTAATTGAAGAAATATGTGTGGTGGTTGTGAGAATCTTCCCAGAACAAGACCGAATTCTTTTCAACCAAATGTGTACGTGGACACTAGACATACGTTCAGCAATATGTGGGTGTTATATTTGTATCCCGCTGAGATTGGAGTTGGAACAGCCAAGAGTTTTGTTTGTACCATCATCAGTGAGATTGGATCCTGGGGAATTTGGGTTTGGAGCGCCGCTAACTGCGCAGTGGAACTTCGGTCTGTTGTGTTCTTTCCACACACACATTTTGTGGATTTCTTACCAAAATGGAAATCATTAAAATGTGAATATTAATATACAGCTTAGTATGCCGAGTTTTAATGGACGAGAGCAGTACCCGGTGGCTACTACTTTGAGCAAAAGTAAGGTCAATTGTTCAACATGAGCCAGTTACATCAAATTAATCAAAATCAGAACCTATCAGATTCAAATAGCGAACAGCCAGTACCGTCTTTACTATAAGGGCACACGGGGCCCGTGCCCAGGCACCCCATTCTCACGGGGCACCGAACTACCGATATATCCCCTTAGGCGTTATATATTGTAATGATATTTAGTTCATAAGAGAAAAGTTAAATGTCAACACACCATAATGGGTACTACAGTGCCACCTAGGGTTGAGTAGGAAAGCAATGAAGGTAAAAAGAAGAAGCCGCCATATTGAAGAATGGGTTTCCGGCATTGTCGTT
The DNA here is from genome assembly GCA_946477585.1 of Cheilosia urbana. Taxonomy (NCBI): domain Eukaryota; kingdom Metazoa; phylum Arthropoda; class Insecta; order Diptera; family Syrphidae; genus Cheilosia; species Cheilosia urbana. The sequence continues at coordinate 148,609,161 of OX297853.1, read as the reverse complement.
TTGGGTTAGAGAGAAGAAGGTTGACTTTTGTAAATAAAGATAAGTGTTATCGAGAAGAAAAGACGAAATCGGTTGTTTTTATTGAAATCTCGGAGCGGATTAAATCTCAGATGTGGGGTATGACCCAAAAATAAACCGGTTAAAACGTGAAGTTAGTTATTTAATAAAAAAAAAAAAAAGTAATGACGACAACACGAGTGACCCGCCAGACAATGGCGGACGCGTTGGTAAAAGAAAATGTGGAATTCCCACCAAGTGCTACGGTGGCACAATTAAGACCATTATACGACGAATTTGTGGTCTCGCGGTGTGAAATGATGACCGACGAAGTGGGTGCCGTTCCACCACCCGACGAACCAGCCGACGAAAATTTTGAGGATGCAAGAGGTACCCAGGCCATGCATCAGTCCGCAGCAGCAGTCCCAGAAGAAGCAGAAGCTCGACGTCTGAAGGCTCAGATCGACGTACTGCGTATGCGACGTGAAATGCTTCTTCTGCAACAGCAAATACGCGAATTGGAAGACAGCCCGCAGAGTGAAAACCGTATCCATTGTGGTATCAGCTTTGACCACATGGAAAATTCACTGAATTCATTTACGGGCAAGAACCATCAAGACATTCGCAAATGGTTTTGTGAATTTGAGCAGTATGCAGCAACACGCGGTTTCACATCTGATGAAAAGTGTCTAGGCGTTCGTCGACTCTTGAAGGAAACAGCAAAAGAGTTTATGGGCACTATGGGCGTCGTCAACTACACTGAACTGAAGAAAGCCCTCATCGAAACCTTTGGACGACAGGTGACTCACCGTGACGTGTATCGCCAGCTTGAACAACGACGTATTGGATCTGATGAATCGTGCCTGGAATTTGTGATCGCGATGAAGGCTCTAGCGGCAAAGATATCTGTCCCCGAGTCCGAACTGGTGACATTTATCATCGATGGATTCGATGATGAAAGTGCCAACATTACACTTATCAACGACGCAACGACTATCGCTGATCTTTTGACCAGGCTGGACCGATACCAGCACAAACGCAATCAACAACTCGCGAAGAAATCCATCAAGTCATCTACGGTTGTCACCCTCAACAAGCCAAAGGTTACGTCCACCAAACCGAAGGAGCTATCTGAAGTGCGCTGCTACAATTGCTCCAAATTTGGCCATTACAAAAGCAGCTGTACGCAGCCAGTGAGACCACCCAACGCGTGTTTCATTTGCAAAGAGGTCGGGCATTTCCACAACAGCTGTCCAAAAGCAAATGGAAAACATCAGAGGATCGTAGCTGCAGTCACCAGGGCACTAAGGGATGATGTAGACAGCGATGATAAAGAATTGGTTGGTGCCATCAGCGCCGTGCAAATGGTAAGTGTTGCTTTCTCATTCAATCAAGTTAGAAGTGCTAAATTTATAAAATGTTTTTCTTTATTTGATACCGGTAGCGCGATTAACATTATTAAACGTTCCTTGGTCCCAAGCGACATACGCATATCCGGAGTACTGAAACAAACAAATTTCATTGGAGTAGGTCGGACGAAAATTTCCACATACGGTACCATTAAATGTTTTATCAAATTTCGAAATGTCATAAAAAAAATTTCTCTTTTAGTACTTCCTGATTACTCGATGTCGTTGCCGTTAATATTAGGACGTAGTTTTTTAAGTGTTTTTGACATTCATTTGAGCCAAATAAGGCCTACTTTTAATAATAAACGTGAATTCTTATTGAGTAAAAACTCTGAAAATGTATATTTTGGCACTTCTAGCTCTAATAAAATAAGTAAAACTAGTGGTTGTAGTAGCACGGGAGTCCGACCGTGCGATAAAGAACTAATTGATAATTCAGTCGAGTTGTTAAGTCCGATGTATGGTAAAGGTGTTACTCAAACCGATGTCTCTGCTCCGCTGGCTGCTCTTGTTCCGTTGCCTGTCCGCTGTGGTGAGGGAAGTATCTCGTCGATTCTCGAGATAGATGTAGGGGAATCGCACTCAGATGTTGATATCTGCCCGCGGTTGAGTGAATGTAAAGTTCTTAGCCTAAAAGAGGTTATAGATACATCTTATTTAAACCCGATAGGAATCGAACGTAAATACCATGATTATAAAATGAGGATCTGCCTTTCAGACGATACACCATTTCATTGTCCACCAAGAGCACTATCGGTGTTCGAGCGGAAGGAAGTCTGTAAGAAGATAAAAGATCTGATGGAAAGGGGGATCATTCGACAAAGTAAGTCACCTTATGCATCCGCGGTAGTGCTCGTTAAGAAGAAGAATGGTGAGCTGCGCATGTGTATTGATTACCGTGCACTAAATAAGAAGACAATTAGGGATAATTTCCCGTTGCCCCTTATCGAATATTGTGTAGAATTTTTAGGAAACAAAAGATGGTTTACATTACTTGATTTGAAGGATGGTTTCCATCAAGTGGGAATGGACCCAGATTCAGTAAAATTTACTTCTTTTGTGACACCCGATGGGCAGTATGAATATGTGCAAATGCCATTTGGGTTAAAGAATGCACCCGCTAATTTCCAGCGGTTTCTGCACGAAATATTCCAGGATTTAATTGAGGCAGGCAAGCTAATAATTTACTTAGATGATATTTTGATCGCTACCATTGATTTCGAATCTCATCTGAAAGTTGTTGAAGAGGTTTTACGCCGTCTTTATGAAAAGGGATTAGAACTTAAGTTGAGTAAATGCAAGTTTGGATATGATGAATTAGAATACTTAGGCTATTCTGTAAATGCATCAGGTATTCGATTAACTGATGCGCACGTTCTAAACATTAAGCATTACCCGATGCCAAGTAATCGAAATGAATTACACAAATGTATCGGTTTGTTTTCCTATTTTCGCCGATTCGTACCTTCGTTTTCCAAAATAGCTAAACCCCTTTTAGAATTATTACGCAAGGAAAGTAGATATGATTTCACCGCAGACTGTATAAAGGCTTTCCGAGAGTTACGTGACAAACTTACTTCTGCTCCGGTACTGGCAATTTACAGTCCTGAGAGGGAAACCGAATTACATTGCGACGCGAGTAGTCTAGGGTTTGGGTCAGTTCTAATGCAACGTCAGGATGATAAAAGGTTTCACCCCGTAGCATATTTCTCGAAAACCGCCACTCCGGCAGAGTCTAGATATCATAGTTTCGAGTTGGAAACTCTGGCTATCATTTATTCCTTACGCCGTTTTCGAATATATTTGGAAGGTTTGTCCTTCAAAATTATTACCGACCGCAATTCACTCACCCTTACCCTAAGTAAGAAACAGGTGAACCCTAGGATTGCTAGGTGGGCGTTGGAACTCGAGAACTATGACTATACGATACAACACCGAAGTGGGGTTTCGATGGGGCATGTCGATGCATTAAGCCGGTGTCATATAGTCGCAGCCCTTACCAGTGACGAGGTAGATTTGCACATTCAAGTAGCTCAAACTAGAGACCCGGAAATTAAGAAGTTGAGACAGAAGTTGGAAGTGGATACGTTAATGCGTTATGAGTTACGAGACGGGTTAGTTTTTCGTAAGGGCGAAGGGAATCAATTGCTCCTTTGCGTGCCGGTCGAAATGCGGGATAACGTGATAAGAATGGTGCACGAAAAGATTGGTCATCTGAGTACTGACAAATGTTATAACAAGATTCGGAAAAACTACTGGTTTCCTAACATGAGGAACCAGATTGAGGTATTTATTAAAAATTGTATCAAATGCATTATGTTCTCTGCGTCTCCTCGCTCCAATGACCATAATTTGTACAGTATTCCGAAGAAACCGGTCCCGTTTGATACTGTCCACGTGGATCATTTCGGCCCTTTGCCTGCTCTATCCTCCAAACGAAAGCACATCCTAGTTGTTATTGATGCTTTCACAAAATTTGTACGTCTGTACCCTGTCAACTCGACTAGTACCAAGGAAGTGTGCGCTGCAATGGATAAGTATTTTAGCTATTACAGCCGTCCTAGACGCATGGTTACCGATCGCGGAACATGTTTCACTTCCCTTGAGTTTGCAAACTACTTACTGCGAAATAACGTGGAACACGTTAAAGTTGCTGTGGCTTCTCCGCAAGCTAATGGCCAAGTCGAGCGGGTCAATAGAGTTATAAAAGCAATGCTAAGCAAAGTTAGTGAACCGGTAAACCATGCAGATTGGTCTGTTAAACTATCACTAGTGGAATATGCGATCAATAATACCACCCATAGCTCGACGAAAGAGTCTCCGAGCAAATTACTTTTTGGGGTAGAGCAGCGGGGAACTATCATTGACGAGCTTACGGAATACTTAGAAGATAGGTTTGATGTCGAAACGATACATGATCTTGATGCTATCCGATCACAGGCGTCAGATTCTATAAAAAGGTCCCAAGAACACAACGAGAGGTACTTCCTGAAGCACAGCGTACCGGCTAAGACATATGCAGCCGGAGATTTTGTTGTAATCAAACATGTTGACACCTCTGTCGGCACTAACAAGAAATTTATTCAAAGGTATAGGGGCCCATATGTCATTCACAAAGTTTTACCGAATGATCGTTATGTGGTGAGAGACATCGATAATTGTCAACTTACACAATTACCATATGACAACGTCATAGAAGCGGCGCGAATACGGAGATGGGTTACAAGGATAAAGGACCCGGGTACTGCAACCACTGATTTTTGAGAGCAACACTAATTTGAATGAGGTTAAAGTTATTATTAAGGTTAATGTTATTTGTTATCATTGTTATTATTATTATTATGATCGTGGTCGATCATGAGGTCAGATTGACCGAGCTGTAATGATATTTAGTTCATAAGAGAAAAGTTAAATGTCAACACACCATAATGGGTACTACAGTGCCACCTAGGGTTGAGTAGGAAAGCAATGAAGGTAAAAAGAAGAAGCCGCCATATTGAAGAATGGGTTTCCGGCATTGTCGTTTTGGGTTAGAGAGAAGAAGGTTGACTTTTGTAAATAAAGATAAGTGTTATCGAGAAGAAAAGACGAAATCGGTTGTTTTTATTGAAATCTCGGAGCGGATTAAAATATATATATTTTTTTTTTTTTTGCTAGATAGCTTGAACAAAAAAAAAAATTTGAAGTCCAAAAATGAAGTTTAATAGATATTTATGGGTTGCTTTAAATTACTTTAAATAAAACATAAAAACCGAATTATATTAAAAATGGAAAAAACAAAACAGCTAGGTATCCCGCCCGAGGCAAAAATTTCCTTTATTTTACTGCTGAAGCCCCCTGAAAACTTTTTTTCAACGCTAAACATTCTTAAACAAAATTATATTCGCCGCTAAATCTAATGAAAAAATACATATGAGCGACTGAACCTCCCGAGGGAAATTGTTTAGCTTCTGAACCTTCTAACAAAATTTATATTTTCAATAACATAGGTCTAACTAGTTATTTCGTATTATTACTATATTACAGTTTGAATTTAAATAATCTTAATCTTAAACTTTAATTTCATGAAAATCGGTTATAATTTATGATAAGTTTACTTTTATTTTGTTTTTTTTTTTTTTTTTTTTTTTTATATACTTTTCCCAGGAAAGGCGAACCTATAACGCTTCAACAGCGCCCCAAGATGTCTGCAGATGTATGTTTGCTCTGCACTTAAATTGCTGCAAATTGTAGTCTTCTGGAAATATATCCCCAGGAAGCAAGTTCCAAAGTTTGCTTGTCCTGTCACAGAAGGAGTTTTGGAAAGTTGCTGTCCTCGCGGCTGTCAAGTGTACTGTGTGGTCCTGAGCATTAGCAGCCTGTCTTGTTGGGTGCCCAAAAGTTATTAGTTACTAGCTGACGCGTGCTCGCGTTCCTTCTCAGAATTGTTCGAAAACTTTTACTGGCTATTCTTTATTAAGATTATAGCAAACAAATTTCTAATTTTCCTTTTTACTTTTCAATAGGGCCCCAAATTCTTGTGTGCCCAAGGGCCCCGGCAAACCCTAAGACGGCCCTGCGAATAGCAAACAACAAGTATTAAAAAAATGATCCTGTGATGATCCGGTGAGCCCTGCAATACCTCACTCCGGTCTCGTCGACCCATTGTGATGACCTTTTTTGGGGTTAACCGTTGGTGTTACATCGGTGGTCTCCATCCCCTCGCCTCTTGTGGTTATCTGACGCTGTCTAGCCATCCCGATGTAAAGATCAGGCAGTGAGACATCAGAAAGTGCATGTACGTCATGGAAGTAATAACTCCCAAGTCTTCTGTTTCTCGAGTGACAAAAACTCGGGCAATGACAAAGGAACTGAGGTGTGTCCTCGTGGAGCTCCTCGTCTCCGCAGCCTATGCTCATCATGGTACTCATCCTGGGGGCATACTGGCATCGTAGACTCTGCCCATCGCCATGTTCGGGATAAGTGGTATCGAAGCTATTGAAGCTCAGAAACCATCAGCACTTTTTTGAGCACCTGCCACAATTTCCTGCTATTTTGGCTCTTTTTTAGTTGGAGAAGGATCTTCAATTTATTTATTTTTTTTTTTTTTTTTCAAATGCTGTTAAGTCCAAATAAAAGTCTTTAAAATGTAACGCAGTTGCCTATCCCAACACTATGTTACTTTTTTCTCATGGGGCTTTTTCTTGCGACTTTTCAGAATTCTGCAGACATTCTTAGTTTGACGAAGATGCCGGCAAGCACATTCATTAAAACAAGTCGCCTAAGAAGCGTCATCACAGAGAAGGACGAGATATCACGGTAATGAAAGGTATGATGTATACAAAACCGACTTCACAACGCCTGATGATGATGGCGTGTTGTGAAAAAATAATAAGGCAAATGTAACCGAACTTAGCTGTAGGTACAGTGTTCGTATTCGTATACATGCCTATAATTGTATCACCTTTTGGCTCAAGAAATTCGAGGTACTTATGGTACCTGTCTCCGCTTCGTTTGACAGCAACAGCCAACGCTTATCTATATCATTCTAATTACTGTAGCAACTACTGAATTTTGTTTTTCTGCATAAATAATATTACACTACTACTACTACTTCTACTACTCTCTGTTAGCCATACAATAGTCTAGCCTTTCTGAAGGACATCCGGATAAATGTAATTCTGTGAGTACAGGAAAAAGCTTGTGGGCTGCCTACCTCAACCTCAGTGTACTTTCGGCCAAACTAAATTCCAACAACCGTGTCGGCTCGCTAATCGCTTGATGATGCATAGCCCTCATACATCTAAATACATTGCAAAAGAAAAAAGAATTCAACTCAACCCCGTCAACTGGTATGTACCAGGTTTCCATTTATAGGTACCACCACGCCACTTAATAACTATATACCCAGCTCACTGTACGCGTACACTTAAACGTGATTAGAAATGCTCTGCTAATCGCCTGCTACCTAAATATTCATACACAGTTGATGGCCCCAGCAACTGGCCTTTATAGCCATCGTAGATAACAGTTAAAAAGGAGTCAGTCCGCATTTCGATATAATCGCATCCCCAACCCATCCCGCATTCGGGCGCATGCAGCCAGAGAGGGGGGGGGGGGGGGGGGGGGGCAGCGAAAAATAGAAAACAATAATCATGACAGGAATTCAGAATGATGTCATAACATTTCATTTGACCGATTCACTCATTCAAACAAATCGTTGGAATTTGTTCGCCTCTTGCGTTTGCGACAGAACACGGTAGACAACACTATATACAACAATAACCGACAGACCGACAGACCGACCGACGTGGATATAGAAATAACCACATTTAGGACGTTCACTCTTTACCATCCGGCATTTTATGTGAAAGTCAAAATAGGTTTTTGGCCACACCACCCAACACTGCCCACAATGGGTATGCGAGACCCAATTTTCTGCCGACCCAGAACCAGGTGAATCGATGAATCCTGGCTGAGGCCAATTTGAAAAACGTGACTGGAAATGATGGGCTATTTGGCTAATGTGGGTGACAAAGCACGTACCATGATTCGTACATCCGCTATGCCTATGCCTACATCTTCTTTTTTTTTTTTGAAAGTTCGGGTTATCGTACCTTTCTCCCGGTCCGGATTGATGGCTTCTGGGAATTTTCGGACCACTTAATCGACAATGATAGTTGGTTGTACGAAACCAATTTTTTTTTTTTTTGTTTCTCTACCAGCTGAAGAAAGAAGCCCTTTTGCGAGACAACGGCTGAGATGTGATAGAATTAGATGGTTTAATGATGTTCATTTAACCTTGGACCTGAGTTCGGTTGGGATACGCCGGAGTTTTCATTTTAGGGTCGGCAACATTGTTTCGCCCGTTGGATAGGTGAGGAAATTCGCCAATCTAAGTGATTTACAATGGCAAGTAAACAAAAGTAAGTTTTCAGGTGAATAGTGTAAAATTATCACATTGTTTGTGATAATAAATGGGATACGCTACGCACACACACAGAGAGACTGTGGATAGATTATGTGCAACCCTTTTGTTTGGATGGATTTTGTAAGTGAAATTGGGTTTGATTGATGGGGATAGTTTTGAAAAGTTTCGGCAGTTGCTCTGAATATGAATCTTATTGCTGAAACATCATTTTGGGATAGGGACATCTGGCAAAATTATAACTTGTTACATAAATAGGGGTCGACCGTAATGGATTTTGTTGTGGGTTATGCAAATAGAAAGTGTTTATACGAGTACAGTCACATTAGGCAAGTGAAGTGAACTTCGGTTAAGGTGCTGAGATTGATAATGATGGGGCTTGTTAAAGTTGCTCCACAGGGGATATTGGAAGCTTACCTAATTTTTAAATTGAAAAATTCGAAAGCAATTGGTTTTAAGTACAAAATAAATAATGACTAATTTTTCAACGGCTTTCTCTAAACAAATAGTGAAATAAGACGTACTTACTTGTTCACTAAAAATATTGTTTAAAAAAAATACAAGCATCGTATTTTTACCCGTTTTTCGATGTCTTTTTGACTCGTTTATGGATACGTTTTTCAAGGTTTTTTCTTTTTTTTTTTAACTTTTAAAGTAATTTTTGGATGAGCTTTTCGACACGGTTTTTGTGTGTTTTTCGACACGTTATTTGATTCGTGTTTAATAATTTTTTCGACATTACTATTTTAGATCGGTTTTCGATAAGTTTCTATCGCTTTCCAGTTTTTTTTTTCTATACATTTTGGGGCAATTCAGGCGGGTTTTTTCTAACGAAATTTTGGAAGTGTTTTGACTTTTTTCTGAAGCGTTTCGATTCGTTTTGCTATTTGATGCGTTTTCTTCCCATTTTTCGAATCACTTTTTGTGCGTTCTCGACTGACTTTGAAAGCGTTTTCATCTGGTTTTTGACGAGTTTTGAACGTTTTTTGATTCGATTCAAGCGAATTTTTTGACACTACTATTTGCTAGTCGGTTTTCGATAAGTTCTCCCGCTTTCGAGTTTTTTTTTTGATACTTACATTTTGGGTCGATTCGGACGCGTTTTTTTACGTAATTTTGGAAGTGTTTTGACATTTTTCTGAAGCGTTTTCGATTCGTTTTGCATTAAATGACGCGATTTTAAAAACATTGGCTACTTCGAATGCGTTTTCAACTGGTTTTTGACGAGTTTTGAACGTTTTTTGATTCGATTCGAGCGAGTTTATTTAAATTACTATTTTAGAGTCGGTTTTCGATAAGTTTCTCCCACTTTCCAGTTTTTTTTTCTATACATTTTGGGGCGATTCAGACGGGTTTTTTCTAACGAAATTTTGGAAGTGTTTTGACTTTTTTCTGAAGCGTTTTCGATTCGTTTTGCATTAAATGACGCGATTTTAAAAACATTGGCTATTTAATGCGTTTTCTTCGCATTTTTCGAATCACTTTTTGTGCGTTTTTGACTGACTTTGAATGCGTTTTCAACTGGTTTTTGACGAGTTTTGAACGTTTTTTGATTCGATTCAAGCGAATTTTTTGACATTACTATTTTCGAGTCGGTTTTCGATAAGTTTCTCCCGCTTTTGAGTTTTTTTTTGATACATTTTGGGGCGATTCAGACAGGTTTTTTCTAAGGGGCGATTCGGACGCGTTTTTTTTACGAAATTTTAGAAGATTTTTGACTTCTTTCTGAAGCGTTTTCGACTCGTTTTGCATTAAATGACGCGTTTTTAAAACCATTGGCTATTTGATGCGTTTTCTTCCCATTTTTCGAATCACTTTTTGTGCGTTTTCGACTCACTTTTAATGCTAATATTTTCAACTGTTTTTTACGCGTTTGGAACGTTTTTTGATTCGATTGAAGCGAGTTTTTTGACAGTATTTTCGAATCCGTTTTTTGACATGCTTTCCAACGATTTTTAAATTATTCTTAGAAATATTTTTTAAAGATTTTTCGGCTTCTTTACGAGTTCGTTTTCGTTCGTTTTTACGTGAATTTTGATGAATTCCTTACGCTCTTTAAACTAGTTTTAAAAACGATTTTCAAAGATTTTTTAGATGTATTTGGATTTCTTTTTCAGTATCTTTTTTGATGCGATTTCCAACACATATTTTGTCTCAATATTTTCTTGTTTCTCAACGTTTTTCTTATACGTTTTCAGAAGCGTTTTTGAAGTGTTTCTTTAGACGCAAGTACTTTTGAGAGCGAGTGCATTTAACTGGTGTTCTGGCGACGATTGTACTACTCAAAGTGCTGGAAAATGCTGCAAATTTCGAGATCAGTAATCAGCATATCCAAGAAATCATCTCTTAATTGAGGGCTATACTACTCGTAGTGGTATATTTATTGAAGAGGACATTGAAGAGGACATTGCTTAAAAAAAAAACACCGTAGACAGCAAACAGCCTAGGCAAAGTTGTACGAACCTAATGCATTCCTAATTGGAAACAACCTTAAGATTAGATGAACCGATAAAACTTCGATACATGGATGTAATTATGGTGATCACTTGCTCCTAACATTAGTTTTGTTAAATTTTCAATTCTTTCAACTGTAGGTTTCAGTGTGCTGCAAAGGTTGTGGTTAATCTCCCTCTGCCATTCGCATTTTCACAAGCAAAGAACGACATTGGTCTTTTTAACTTTATAAACTCGTACAACTAGGATGTCATTTATCGATTGCAGCGCCTGGTAGAGGACCAGTGTCAACTGCTCAATGTCAGTCTATATCACTTTACAGCAGCTGTTAAGAAAAAGAAAAATTCCTCATCCCATCGAAGCTTCTGGTCAGAATGCGATAAAAACTTTCTCTGTTTCACAATATACATACAGAGCTATTATTGGTGCAACCATTTTGCATTGAAGCAACTATTTTGAAAGTGTCAGCGCACGCAAGGTCAAGGATATACTATTTCCAAGTTTCAATTCGCCTAAGCCAACTGAATCATTTTAGTCATTCAGTCTTCCCAGTCGGTTCCCCAATTCCTAAAACTATCTACTAATTGAATTTGTTTCAGAGAATTTAACACAGAAAATACTGAGATAAACTTTCGAAGGACTTTTTAAGAAAACTTTTCTAATTTCATGTGCACTTTTCGAATTACATGGGGAAAATTTAATTAAAGACCGCCACTACTATCTTAATGTTACTTCTAATACGAGAACTCGTTGTCGACGTCGTCGTCGTCGTCGTCGTCGTTGGTGCTTATCTCCTAGCGCCTATACCTCTGATGGATCAGTCTACAGTCTACACTACCAAGGGTGGTAATTATTCGCCTCTAATTTGAAGATTTTCGCAGCGTATCTGGTTTGCCGTTTTTGTTTGTTCTTTCTGCTTGTTTTTTTTTTTTTTTTTTGCTTTCTAATGGATATTAAATGATGCAGCAGTTTACACAGTCGATGGAATTTCTATCATTAAAAATGTAAGCGCGCAACTTTTTCAATATAATTAATTTTGAAATAAAAATGAAACGCAAGGCGATTCGACATGGTGTGTGGTGGGGTGCGATGGCGATGTCTGATCTGATGCCTGATACCCCTTTCCGTAAGTCAGAGCAACATGCAATGGCAAGCACTAATATTAACAACAGCAATAAATTTCATCAGGATTAATTTCATTATTATCCTTTCGAATGAAACTCAGCAGGGGTGGCGAATTACCAGCCAGACTAAGTCCTCTTTTTATCTTGGTAAACGGGTTGAACGATGCTTATAATGGTGATGTGTACTCGCACCTTATCATCATCGTTCCATCTGATGATGATAATGATGATGAATGATGTGAACGAGTTTATACGTACATGGGAGGGCAAGGAAGCTATACATTATAGCTTGTAGGTATACACTTTTAATTATGTATCTCTAAAATGTTCAGTACCTTGGCGGTGATGACTGTAATGATGAATTGGGGATTTTCCCTTTACGGTAACAGTTCAGCGATAGAAAAGGTAGGTAACACATGTGTCTTTGGTACCTACTTGATGCGCCAAGGTAAATTTTGAAAAACCTGTTAGTCTTTAACAAATCTTTACAACATTTGCTTTAAATAACGACACGATTTGAGTCTTGGTGTAGGATATTATATTTACCAGTGCATCGTCCTGGCGCAGTGGGTAAGTGTTTTGGACGGCAGAAATTCTGATTTCAAAATTCTGCTTATTCTGATTCTTTCCAGTTGACAAATGTTCACCTTGAAATCTTAAGATTTACTTAACTTAAATTGCGTCTACTTATATTTATAGTCAACGGTAAACAAATTTTTTTGGTGAGAATAATAAACGTTGTCAAGGCATTCAATGCCAAATGTTTGTCCGCTATTTGCACTTGGAGATGTTGTCGATGATGCAGCATGCACTTCGTAAGTAGGTTATTTGCGGGATCTTGCTTACGTGGCAAAAGTTGGTCCGTTCTTTGCACTTAAAGAGGCTGTTGATGAAACCTGTTATGTAACTCGCGCGTTTTTTAACATTTTCCAAAGAATTTTGTAACCAGAATTTTGAAAAGCGGAATTATGAAAGCAGCATTTTATAAAAAGAATTCTGATCCATACAGAATTTTGACCCCAACCTGTGTCTCGATCCCCGAAAAAATCACAAATTCAATTTAAATTGTTTTTCCTCAGCGCCACCTCTCGCGACTGTCTGATAAACATCCGAGAATTTTGAACAATATTTTAAAGTGTTTTTCTATGCGTTTTTATATCAGTTTTTTAAGCGTTTTTTGGTTATTTTTAATGCGTTTTTGCTGGAATTTTCTAATTGTTTTTCAAGCTTTTAAATGTGTTTTTTGGGGGTCTTTCTTGTCACAATATCGAAGCGTTTTCGATGCGATTTTAGAAGCCATTTCCAGGCGTTTGCTTTATGTTACGCTTTCGATGCATTTTCCGCTATATTTTGCGTAGGTTTCGGCGAGTTTATTTTTCAAAATTATCGTTTTCGGTGATTCATTTTGGTCAAAATCTTTATCGCCGTTTCCTTAGAAAACTAAAGAAATTTTCAAAAATCTATTGTACGATAATATAGAAAAAAAACTGAGCCTGCCGTTCAGTTAGAAAGGACAATATTACCTTAGAAATGAATTTTTGTTTTCGAGATATTTGGAAATTTCAAAAGTACCCCTATTCGATTCCAGAAATTTTACCAAGTTTACAAAGGTCTTTTTACTGTATGAAAAATTACGGGGGGCGGCATAAATTGGGTCTGCCCCGGGCGGCTCCAACCCACGCTACGCCACTGCATCGCCCTTGTGAAAGCTAGTCTATTGGAACCTTCTGTAGGCATCTAAGTCCAAATAACTTTTATTATAGTAGGTATAGTAAATTATTCTATGTTACAGGAAAATGTGAAATTTTTGATTTTTTATTAGAATTTTTTAATGCTTGTAATTCAAAGCGGTGATAAAAATGCAATTTCTTCAGTGTAGAAATGCCTATTGCTACCATCTAAATGCAATTTTCTAATGTCTGTATTTCTATGCAGGGATAAAAATGCACATCCATATGGTGAATGTTTATCTATTGGAATCTTCTGAAGGCATTTTAGTCAAAAAAAGTAATATTACATCGGGCGGTGTGGTGTAATAAAATATCCGATGTGAATTCGAATGGAAAATTCTATGTTTTGGAATTTTACATGGGTATCTTCTAAAGCTTGTAGTTTTGTAAATTTCTGATTTTTGAACTACAAATTGATTTGGTGCAGCTGTAATAAATTTGTAATAAATTCTGGTTTAGGATTGAACCAAATATCTCAACTGCATCAAGAGTTATAGAGTGGTGGTGTAGGTTCAAATAAAACCTACACCAGCACGCGATATCTCGGGAACGGCAAGTGTAATAAAATTCGGACTAACTGTAATAAATTGTAATAAATGTGTAAAAAATTATGTATTATGTTTCGTTGCGGTGGGCTGATTTGGCTGGTGCAAGTTCAAGCCACTGAAGAATCTAAGTAATCAACTTTATAATGTAGGTATGCTTTTCATCTAGTAATTATAAGATCATTATACACAATGTGACCAATTTCAGACAACCTATTACCGGATGTATTCCAAAACTGTCTTACATTCAAATATCATCCAATTTCCTAAAATAACATGCTCATCCAATTCACAATGTACATCCCTACATCCTATCACTAAATTGGCTCTAATTATACTCTCAATGCCACGAGTAAGACAAAGTTGCAAACAAAACTCTATAACCTGGTAACTGGTATGGCCATTCCCATTTTCATCGCCTATTTATACTCATCCGAGAAATTTTTCCAAACAATATGCTATCAACTTTCAACTCGCCTCTCCCATAAACCACCCTTCAACAAAATTAATTCGTATAATATACCTAGTACCAACACAATTCCCGCTATACTTTTACTCCTGTAGCCGTATTATATCACCTCCTTCAGCTGCAATTATGTAACAGATACAGCACTCCCTGAGGTGTTTGCTGAGAGGGATTCCTTCATACTAATTTCACATTATTATTATTTCTTACTTGCATTTGAAATTTTCACTTTTCTAGTGGTCAGTCCAAATTAAAAGGATAGACAACATGAATATGAAAATAGAGAAGAGCCATACAAAATAAAAAATAAAAAAAACACATGAAGAGAATAATTAAAGTAGTGCCTTTGACTTTTGGGAGCGACCCAACTATGCCCCAATTGCTCCGGAACTTGCTGCAACGTTGTTGGAACAGCAGTACAGGCTACACGCCACCTCACCAACGAGCGATTCGGGGCAGGGATGAAAAATGAACTTTCTGGACTGTAACTAAATCTTAGTTACGATTGTATTTTTTTGTATTTTTTCAATTCTCGTATACAAGTATGCATAGGAGAAAGATATCGAATTCGGACAAAATTTTAGATGTTTTTAAATTCAATGTAAATAATATAATATTCTACAAGCTAACCAGGCGAACTACGTTCCGCCCAAATTCGTTAAAGTAATAAAAATAGTAATTCGGAACATGCATAATGCATGCTACTTAAATTCTTTCGTGTCAGTCAAATACGAATGGCAAATCGATCTGAATGAGCAGAATCCGCGGAATTATAATGTTTGTCTTCGAATTTTCCACTCAAAATCGTCGCTTATTGCATGATATTTGATTTGAGATTCTTCACAATTAAATCAAATGCGATCAGTTACAAAATTTCGGTGGATTGAGGTTGCGCAACAAAATTATAACTGGGCTGATTTCCAATTTCAAACTGTGTAGCGGTAAGCCCGGTACATCAAAATAGTTTAAAAATTTAACATTTTAAATAATTATTGTTGTATTGGAATTTTCTATTTTTTTTTAAGTGCGGTTCTCCGTACAAAGTTCTATTCTCAATCCCACCCCCGAGTTATGAGTGCACATACGGACATCAGTCACTTTTATATATAGTGGTACCCACCCGGTTTTGCCCGTGCCCCTCACATAAAATCCCGCCCAGATTTCGCAAAGTTTCAAATGTTCAATAATAATTTCAATTATATAATTTGAGATACCTATAACTAGCGCTTGAATTTTCTGTTTTTGATGTGTAAACATCTAAGCGCACGTTATTGGAATCTAGTGGAGTAATTCCACACATTTAACTTCCGGGGACAGGGAATGCGTCACTGTGTTTTATCATTGCATACGTTTTTATCATTGCATACATTTATGAGCTGGGGAATATTAATTTCAGCTTTTTGTTGATGTGAAATCAAATTTTTCCATTTCGTCCTTGCACCGTACTCAGAAGAAATTTCAAGAATTCTGCAGGGAGATTATCATCTTTTACCAATGATCATAAGCGGAGACTTCATTGATTTTATGCAAGACAAATTTAATCTTCAAATGAACTCCAACCGGAAAATTTCAACAACACGATATGGAACAACCATCGATGCTGTCTTCCAGCGTAATCTAGATAGATTACAGTCTCGAATGTACATATCTTACTTCAGCTACCACAATCCGATTGTATCTATTCTACCGAAACTAGCACAGAACGAATAAATTATTGTTATTTCATAATATATCAAGAATACGGTTATTACAATTCCCTCTTTTCTCAATGACGTGTATCAAGCCACACACATACCGCACGCACGGTGTTTACACATACACATATTTCGGGACTGTTGGATACAGTCGCGACAAATTTTTTTTTTTTTTGAATAGGAGTTGCTACAACCCGTTTTCCTATTCCGCTTATCTTTTACAAAGTGCCACCTATCGGGGCCAAAACTATCGAACTAACCATACCAAAATAGTGTCCTATCTATCCAACTGTAAGGAACCATACAGAGCCACAAAATTTCATTAAAATCGGTTGAGTGGTTTAGGGGATCGACAACCGCGCCACCGGAAAAATCCCAAAATTTACTGAAATTCATGTGTTTTTCACACAAGCATAACACACATATACCTGTGTAGTAATAATATTGATAAACGAATACAAAAAAAGTGTAACAGGTCATTGTATTAAATATGCATTGAGTGTAACTATGTATTTTTTCAAAATAAAAAAATACTCTTTGAGGGTAACTTTTTCGGGGCGATTGTATTTTGTATTTTTTCGAAGTTCATTGTAACTTAAAAGTTACGATCGTAACGCGTTTTTCAACCCTGATTCGGGGCCATTTCAAAGGCAAATTCTAGACCAAAATGTGGAGAAGCCATGAACCGCATTTAGCAAAAGGAATGCATTCCAAGTGGTTGTGGGTTTTAGCGATGAGTACCTGCTCAAAGTTTTGAAACATTTTCTGTGTTTTTGTTCAGTTTTGTATATGGTTGTCCAGGTTCGGTCTTATTCTGTTCTTTTATTGTTTTCGCATGCACAGTTGGCTTTAAAAGCGCAATTTTTTCCCGATGTTGTTTTTATATATAACATGAGCGCATATGAATATGAAAACAGAAAATCTTTGACAAGTTTATCGTTCGTTGGTTATATTCCTTTTCAAGTGTTGGCTTTTGTTAGTGGCTGCTACCAATTGGTTGTTATCCTCAATGGCGTGGCTTTGTTAAAGTCAATTTTGACGGTGTCCTAGCACCGGTTTGTTTTTTAGCTGGTTTGGTTTTGGCAACACTGGTTTTGACAGCTGACGTGTGTTTAGTACCTTGTGTCACTGTCAAACAGCTTCAGTTTGGTTTGCAATTTAACCATGGATCGTCTTACAAATGAACAACGCTTGCAAATTATTGAATTTTACTATCAAAATTCGTGCTCGGTTCGAAATGTTCATCGCGCGCTGCTTCCATTTTATGATCGGCATTCTCGACCTTCTGAGCAGTCTATTCGGAAGATTGTGACCAAATTTCGCACCAAATTTACTTTGTTGGACATTAAACCACCAACACGTTTACGTACTGTGCGTAGTGAAGAAAATATTGCGGCCGTATCAGCTAGTGTGACAGAAGACCGCGAAATGTCGATTCGGCGCCGTTCCCAGCAGTTAGGCCTTTGTTACAGAACTACGTGGAAAATTTTGCGGAAGGATTTGTGCGTAAAGCCTTTTAAGATACAGCTTGTGCAAGAACTAAAGCCAGCCGACCTACCACAACGCCGAATTTTTGGTGAATGGGCTCTTGGAAAGCTGGCCGAGGATCCGCTTTTTTATCGAAAAATTGTGTTCAGCGATGAGGCTCATTTTTGGTTGAATGGGTACGTAAATAAGCAAAATTGCCGCATTTGGAGTGAAGATCAGCCAGAAGCATTGCAACAGCTACCAATGCATCCCGAAAAAGCCACTGTTTGGTGCGGTTTATGGGCCGGCGGCATTATTGGGCCATATTTCTTCAAAGATGATGCGAATCGCAGCGTTACTGTCAATGGTGAACGCTACCGAGCGATGATAACAAACTTTTTTTTTGCCCGAAATGGAAGTTCTTGACTTGCATGATATGTGGTTTCAACAAGACGGTGCCACATGCCACACAGCACTCGAAACAATGGCGCAATTGCGAGGCGAGTTTGGTGAACAGTTAATTTCACGTTTCGGGCCGGTCAATTGGCCGCCTAGATCGTGCGATTTGACACCATTAGATTATTTTTTGTGGGGGTATGTCAAGGCTAATGTGTATAGGGACAAGCCCGCTTCGATTGACGCACTGGAAGCCAACATCCATGCATTCATTCGTGAGATACCGGCCGATATGTGTGAAAGAGTATGCCAAAATTGGACTCAGCGGATGGACTACCTGAGACGCAGCCGCGGTCAACATTTGCATGAAATTATCTTTAAACATTAAATTGCAAGGTTCAAACTATCGATTCAAATAAATATTTCATTCATTTCATCATTCATTCATCAATTTTTTGTGTTTTTTTTTTTTAAAGTTCTAAACCTCTTAAAAAATCACCCTATATTTGGTTTGCCAACAATAACTCTGTATGGCGAAGTGGGTTAGTGGTTATTGTGTTGGACTACTAAGCGAGGGGTTGTGGTTCGAATCCCGCAAAAACCCAAATTCGAACTAAGGGTTTTTTCCACTGCGCCACATCTCGCGAAGGTCTGACAAACAACCGAGAGCATAACTGTCTTGAAGGAGCTTCTCAATTAGCCGTTTGGAGTCGGCATACAATTGTAGATCCCTTCCATTCGTTCCACACAGATCGAATGGTTGTGAGAAGCTAGGCCTGGGGTCCCTCCGGGCCTGTTGCGCCAACTATTTATTTATTTATAACAATAACTCTGTGCACGGTTTCCTAGTTTCCTGTTAATGGCAAATTCCTGGACCATGATCCTCCAATTTAATTCTTTCGATTACTTCTCCATTTATGTTAAGGACCATATTTCACTTCCATAGAAAGAGGCACGCAGGTACCTAACAGTTTGCAATTATGGAAACACGCATGAATTCAGTAATTTATTTGTCATTCCGATTACGCCGGTAGTTCGAACACTATCTGTTACGAACTGCATGAGTTTTGCCACTTTGCGGTCGATGTATTGAGCGAAGATATAAAACTTCACGAAAGACTGAGAAGGTTCTAATAATTGTATGACGAAAGTCAGTCTTATAGCAGGCACCAATGTGAGCAGGAGCAAATATTATTGAGAAGGAATAAATGAATGAATAAATGAAGGAATAAATGAAATGAAAGTCCAGACGCTGAACCCAATTTTCGACGGTTTTCATGCATAAATCGGACGATTTGTTGGCAAAGACCATAGACTTGACGTAGCCCCTTTTTGGGGCAGGAAATAGTCTAATGGCGTCAAATCGCACGACCGAGGCGGCCAAGCGACTGGACCATTTCGTGAGATAACACGTTCTCCAAACATGGTTTACAATAAATTGATTGTGACATTCGCTGTGTGGCTTGTGGCGCCGGCGCCGTCCTGTTGGAACCACATGTCCTCCAAGTCCATGTCATCCAATTGGGGCTAAAAGTATTCGGTTATCATTGAACGGTAGCGATTCCCATTCACAGTAAGTAGTACGGCCCAATGACGCCGCCGGCCCATAAACCACACCAAACCGTAATTTTTGCGGGATGCCATGATGACTCATGGAGTACCTATGTGTGGATTGCTGCCTGACCAATACCGCATATTTTGTTTATTGACGAAGCCATTCAGACAGAAATGATCCTCATCGCTGAAGATGATTTTTCGATGAAAATCCGAATCATTTTCAAGTTGTTGCTCAGCCCAATTCACGAACATACGACGCTTCTGGTGGTCAAGCGGCTTCAGTTCTTGCGTCAATTTAATCTTGTAAGGTGTAGGCCAAGATCTTTTCGCAAAATTCGCCACAACGACGTCACAGAGATGGCCAACGCTTGAGAACGACATGTGAGAGACACATTTGGGCTTTCTTCAACTGAAGCCTCAGCGGCAGCAATATTCTCGACACTACGGGCACTTCTTTGTCTCACTGGCACGGGAACATTTTGTACTGTGCCTGTGGATTCAAATTTTTCCACTAGACGCTCAATTGTTGATCTGCTAGGACGATTATGACGACCATAAATTGGACGTAGCGCTCTTAACGTTGAGGCCACTGGTAGTAGGCCGAATTTCGGTAGTAAATTTTAATAATTTCGACTCGTTGTTGGCTCGTATATCTTTCCACCATGAGATAGCAAACCCAACTGAAGAGAAATGTCAAAAGAGCAGCAAGAAATTTGGCGTCGTTTCCTGTCCCTGTCGCTCTACTTTTGTAGTGTCCCTGTTGAAAAATGTTGAAAAACCCTTTATTTCTAAGAAATATGAACCAAGTGAAAGGTGAATTTTTGCATTTTTGCCACGCGTTTGAAAGTAAAAACGACAGACTCTTACCTATTATTAATAACAAATAAGATCTATTTTTTGTATGGGATTGGTTACTTATCTATTATTACAGTGATTAGAAAAAAAGAAAAAAACACCCCGACAACCTCCAGCCAGAGATACCTAACCACACAGTAGTAAAAAAAGATAGACGCGGAAAGTGATGCCTCGATGAAGAGACCGGAAACCGCGAGAGAGAAAGAAAGACACTCCGCATTTTTGAAGTGATAACTTCTTTAGGCGCGTTGGGCACTATTTGGATGGGCAAAAATTAGCAAACTCGCGACACCGACACCGACACCGACACCGACACCGACACCGACACCGACACCGACACCGACACCGACACCGACACCGACACCGACACCGACACCGACACCGACACCGACACCGACACCGACACCGACACCGACACCGACACCGACACCGACACCGACACCGACACCGACACCGACACCGACACCGACACCGACACCGACACCGACACCGACACCGACACCGACACCGACACCGACACCGACACCGACACCGACACCGACACCGACACCGACACCGACACCGACACCGACACCGACACCGACACCGACACCGACACCGACACCGACACCGACTCCGACTCCGACTCCGACACCGACACCGACACCGACACCGACACCGACACCGACACCGACACCGACACCGACACCGACACCGACACCGACACCGACACCGACACCGACACCGACACCGACACCGACACCGACTCCGACACCGACACCGACACCGACACCGACACCGACACCGACACCGACACCGACACCGACACCGACACCGACACCGACACCGACTCCGACACCGACACCGACACCGACACCGACACCGACACCGACACCGATTGCATACTTTTAGTTGTAAACTTTTGTACTATGGCTTACTTTTAGGGGTAGGTAATTTATAGCTTAATCTACGATGATTTTTATTTGAATACGTTACTATGGTAATTTATGGTAGCGACAAATTGATTGTCACCAAAATTATTTCAATTACCTGTTTTGTATGGGGAATTCATAACTTAATTTTACCAGGCTTAATTCCGACATATCCACGATTTTGGGTTTGTGCACATTTACGGCACAGTAGCTTGTGTTATAATTACCGAAACAAGAAATAGAAAACTGTGGTAAACTTGCCACCCTAAGAGTAGGTATACTATATAAATAATTGTAATATTCATGTCGCCTTAGTGTATACTGTAAAATATGATTAGTAATTTTTGTGTAAAATAATTAATATAAAACTACAATTGATGCCGTACCACGAGATCTAGAGCATTATCAATGGCGATGCAGCAAGACAGGAAAATATTGTTGTCTTTTCTCGTTCTTTTTCTTTTAAAAGTAAAATTTGTATTTTTCGGAAAGAAATTCATATTCAATTAAGCTTCAGTATAATTATTATTAATTTATTCGTTCTGTGCTAGTTTCGGTAGAATACAAGTAGATACAATCGGATTGTGGTAGCTGAAGTAAGATATGTACATTCGAGACTGTAATCTATCTAGATTACGCTGGAAGACAGCATCGATGAAAATTACTTATATATGCTAAAGATAATTCTGCATTACTTCAAGATAAAGTTGGAAGAGAAGAGTGGGGATTTCAACATCAACTTTGCAGATGATAAAAACTACCATTAATTGAATTATTAAATAGCAAATTTGATTTAACGATGAGCAATGATCGCAATCTTAGCACGACTAGACATAAAACTACAATTGATGCCATGTTTACAAGATACCTATTTAAATAGATTCGAATCAAAATTGTTTGTTTCCTATTTTAGTTACCTACCATAAACCTATAGTATCCGTTTTCAAATATAATGATAATAATGATGATGATGATGGAAGAGTTTGAAGTTGTTGATGAAATTTCATAAGTGTCATTGGTATGCATTTCAAAGAATACCCATTAATTTTTAAATTTAATATTTCATGTATCTGTAAATTTATAATTTTAAACAATAGATTGCAATTTTGTATGTAAAATAATATGTATTATTTTTGATGTAAAATACCGCATTAAATGAAAATGAAAAATGTAACATAATTTTTGTAGTAGTAGTAGTTTATAATAATGAATAAAAAAACACTTTATTTAAAAGTACTTCCTACACAATAATATATTTTCTGACGATTCGAAAAATACACAAGTAATTGTTCAAGTTATCACTTCTGTCGGCACTCCCGGAGTGCCTTTTAATTTTTTTTTGTTGTGTTTGTTATTGTCAGGAGAAATCTTATGAAAGAAAAAATTAAGAAAATTGCGCGGAAAATTAGAAAATTTAAGAATACTTAACCACCATATTAAATTATATCTAATGTAACCATAGCGCTTTTACAATTCAAACTTTTTTGATGTAACCTTATGGCGTTGGCATAACATTGACAGAATGCGTGCTGCAAATATCGTCAACGAGGATGTAAACAAAATAAATAACGTTTAAAACAGATGCTTCGATCGGAGTTATTATATTGATAAAATACATATAAAATAATTAATTTATTATTTTTAACAAAAACTGAATTTCTTAGTGCACATGGTCGGAAAATCCTCAACATGTGGCGTTGTATGCGTATGTCGTTTTTCAGTTCAATTAAATTTTCTTTAATAATAATCTTCTTAATTTATACCTATAATTCTTTCGGGATGAAACTCGATGATGATGATATAACTCGATAACCACTGGGTCAATTTTTATGATTCTTCTTTTGTTTTGTTCGTATTGTTGTATTTCATCCGATTTCAATGAAATTTTGTAGATTTATATTCTTCGTTCCCGCTTGAAGGAAAGGATACTTTTGGACCTGATAGGTGGCGCTGTTGCCGATCACCGAAACAGCTCTACCAAATTGATTGAAATTTTGTAAATGGATATGGTCGCTTCCAGTTTTAAATTGCGGATAGTTTTTGACCCTATAGGTGGTACTTTGAAAAACACAAGCGGGATATTTTCCCATTCAGTCCCATTCAAAAATAAAATCGAACGCTATTTCTAAAGTTGTATAATTAAAATTATTAATGGACACTGTCCAAATAAAGCAATTTGCGAAATGTGAGCAAGATTTAATACGAAAGGTACGGGCAAAGGAAGTACATTATACTACCTTTTGTTGTGAAAATAAAACGTTATGGAGAATAGTTGAATTTTTGAATTATTTAGACGTTCCGGGCATAATGTGGATATCACGTGCGACTTCAATTTCCCGTGCGTATCGCTTTCACTATGACAAATAATTTATTACAAGGATAATGGATGGATGTTTGTGCATTTGTGGCATCAATCTTGATTTCCCATGTTTCTCATATTGTCAATTTAGTGAAAAAGCGGAAAGTTGGCCGATACGTCAAAATCATTGCGGTTTGATTGAAACAAATCAACATATCTATTCATCATTTATTTATATTGCATTTAATATGACTTTTGAATAAAGAATTTTAATTGGCCGAATTAATAAATTAGGAAATGCATTGTGAATGCTCGGAATTATTATTTTCATTACATTAACAAATTTGGGCGGAACGAAGTTTGCCGGGTCAGCTAGTATATCATATTAATATTCTCAGATAGCCAAGCAGCTATCAAAGCTCTTGACTCATCTGTCATCAAATCCAAGTTTGTTTTAGAACCATTCTCAACCATCCATAAATTTTCTAAGAAAAACCTAGTCATCCTCCACTGGATTCCAGCCCATAGAGGATTTGAGGGTAATGAATCGGCTGACCCACTGGCTAAAATCGGAGCAACCACGAACCACTCCACTTATCGGACCTGAACCCCTCTGCGGAGTCAGTAAAAATCATTTCAGGAACCACATCAAGAACCAATCTCGTATAGAGTCTAACGAGATCTGGCAAAATAATTCTGGGCAGGATTGCACACGAACATTTTTCCCCAAATTCTCCCACAGAAAATCAGTCTTATTGATTAATCTGGATAAAAACAACTTGAGAATCATAACAGGAATAATCAGTGGCCACGGTCGCGTGAGAAAACATATTCACCGCATTGGCGTCTCACCGGATCCCATCTGTAGACTTTCTCTCGAAAGTGACGAATCCTTTCACATAGTCACAGAATGTCCGGCCCTTTGCCGTCTCAGAAAAAAACATCCTTGGTGATAAAATCGTTAATTCAGCATCTCTTGCGAATATATACACCCAGAGAAGATCCTTGTCTTCCTGACGGTCTCTGGAGTGAAAATATGGCTCTAAGACTTTACTAGGGAAGCTACAATAGGCTCCTCTAAGAAGCCGCAGTGCCAGAGATCCTTAAAGGCTCTCCCGCCCTACAATCTAAATCTAAAATCTAGATATGATAAAATATCTCAGCAGATGTACTGGATGTAGTTATGATTAAATGAGCTCATCTGTTACACATAGATTTGAATTATTTATTAAAATAATTCATTTTAATCTGCCCGTTGCTTTCTTTATCAGCTCCACTGTACTAGCAACCGTACACAGGTCAGTGGCTTGATACTTCTGGGCTCCGTCAGTCATAATCCATTTGTACACTCGTCGCATATATGAAATACACTTTACGTTGAAATTTGGAAAATATTTTACCATAAACAACAATGTAAACACCTACCTTGCCTAATGGCCGAGAAAACTTCCTGTGTGGATGAGCACACCAGTTCACCAGTAAAGGCTATCACACTACAATAACCCAACTCTCAGTTCCTGCGGCAATGGTGATGAGAAATATAATGGTACACGTGGATATACAAAGAATACAAAAAGTCCTTGAAGCCGCATCATCAGGTTTTGCACTGAGCTATCTGGCCTAGATATATGTCTGTCTGTCTCTCAGACAGTGCTCTGCCTCACACTATACCATTTCTTAGTTTTCTATATATTCTAAGGGCAGACAAGCATATAATACTGTATGCAAAAATGTCATTGTTAGAAATTAACTGTAAGACACAGGGATAGGGAATCGCCATATCCATACAATATGAATGTCATTTTTCCTGATGGGTATTGTACTATTTTGTAGGTGGCAGAGCAGCAGCCTTTTCTTTGTGTGGAGCTGTTCATGGTTCGCGAAACGGTGGGTAGCGAATTAATTTGGAAACGATTTCAATTACCAGGAGGAAACTGTTACGTCTTGAGTAAGAATTCGCTCAACTATGGGATGGGAGGGAGTGGAAAAAAGACTCATTGAGATTTGTAACGTTCTCCTTAGCTGTTGCGGCGTTTGAACTGGAAGATTCAAATTTAAAAAAAAAGAAAGAAGAGTCATTATAAAAGGATTCTCGTCAGAATGTATCATCCGTATTCATCTAGTCACCAACATAAGCATTGGTCTAAACCGAAGTCAGACTGCACGGAACGGCTCATGGTGTTTAAAATTCCTTGCTCTGTCTTAGCCTTGGAAAGAATATTAACTTTTAGACCACTTCATCCAGTCCAGTTTCTTTTATGAATCTGAGAATGAGTATCCTTATCTAGTAACTGCTACTTTTCCAGATGCTTAATCCCCTTATTGGTCAATGTCCCACATTATTCCAGAATGTGATCTGGGGTTTCAGCGCTCCCATCGCTGAATCTGCAGAGAACTTCTTCTGATAAGCCTATTTCCCCCAGTTATTCCCTTGGTCTACAGTGTCCCAATAGACCGATACATGCTTTGAATCTTTTAAGGGTATAGTTCCCTAGAAGTTCCTTAGCTTGCCTCAGGCCTTGGATATTTTTAAAGACTGCGGTTCTTTTTACTTTTACATTCTCCTGAACTCTTCTGTATTATGTGTTCCCCAATGCCGCAGAATGGTTCAGGCCCTATGAAGAGCTCCGCTGCGCCCTGCCTTGCAAGAGAATCCGCAGCCTCGTTTCCCATGACCAGGTATCCAGCAGATGGTTACTCTGTTGTTCTTACCTAATTCGTTAAGCCTATTCAGGCATTCCCATACATGCTTACGCTTAGAATTTTTAATATAGGCTTCAAGTGCCTTGATGGCGGCTTGACTACCGGAAAACACTGCTTTATTATAGTTTTTGTAGTTTTTCTTGAGAATGACTCGAACGCGCCTATCTATAGAGCACATTACAACGAGTACAAGCCCGACAACTACTGGTGATTAGAATTAGAACAGAGGGGAAGACCAACCTCTGTGCGTTGTTGTTGCTACGAGATGTTAATTTGTCAATTGTCGTTCTCTCGGGCATCAGGCTTCTTTGCCTATTCGTCTCTTTTTCCCGCAAGCTGTGAGAACGCAGTTGCCATTTTGGGGTTTTTCCCCCAGATTTAGGGGTTTTTTTGGTCGACGGGGGGAAATCTGGAGGTTTTTAAAATACTGCTTTATATGTATTTCATTAGAAAATCCTTTTTGGTAACCTAAAAATGAGCTTCCGCAGAAAAATTAAATTTATAGGCATTCGGTGAACGTAAAAAACGCTGAGTAACCTGTTCGTAAGTAGGTATAGGTACCTAGCGTAGAGATTCTTCGTTCTGTTCACAACTAAATTCGTGATTCAAAATTGAGCACAATCCAGGATGAAATAAGTGTGTGCGTTATTTTAAAATGCTGTAGAATAATCGATCGAACCTCCAAAGCCAATATCTGGACTATTCTCATTGACAAAACACTTCTTTCAAAAAAGGCTAGTGCCAGTTTCATTAAGAAAAGTCGCCTGGCATTTTAATTGGCCGTTTGAACTCGGCATAAAATTGTATATCCTTTTCATTCGTACCAAAAGTGAAAAACGCACACAAAACGAATGCCTGTGAGAAGCTTGGCCTAGGGTCTCTAGGGTTTCGCCATATATTTATTTATTTTTAAGTTATTCATAAAACTTGTTAAAGAAAGTAATGACAAAATATCTAAATATGGGGGTTTTCCAGATTCATCATGGGGGAAATATTTTGACCGCCTGGCAACGCTGTGTGAGATTTCACAGAATCATGCGAGAGGCTACATTTTTATACATCAATTCAATTCGCAAAATAAAACCAGTTGATAGCGTTGTAAGAAAATGGCCGTGCGTATTTCTTTATTTTGTACCCCTTTTCCAACAGTTTTTGCGTATTGGAACAGTGTTTCCTCTGTGCAAATTTAATACAGTTTTTGGACGAACTACATACCTACTACGAATTTTGACTTTAATACTTTAAAAAAGCGAAAAGGTGCACCGTTGTTTTATTTCCCTAATCATCACCTATCTGCAAACGTCGAAATGTGTTGTTGATGCATTTAAGCCCGTATATTTCTCAAGGGTATAGAATATTAAAAAGAAGAAGAAGAAAAACAATTGACACCCCCCAATGGGATGCCTCTATTTCGGGCTAATATGATATACACGATTCCTGCTAAAGGTTTCAAAACCAAAAACAATTCTTAAATATTGGACTTCGAACTTTTTGCAAGGTAGCACATTTTGACAACCCTCTTTAAGTGTTTGACTGAAAGTATATATTGTGCATAAATTCTAGTCCAAGTGTAGCTACTCCATCAAAGCTCCATCTTGTCTCGCTTTACTTTAAAAAATTGATCATCATCATAAAGATGCTATATATGGTTTTGGTCACCTAAACAAAAAATGCAATTCAATTCGTAGTATGTGAAATAAAATAATGCAATCACCTGCAATCCCGTATTCACTGACAGCGGCAACACTCCACCAACCATAATTGTTTTCTGAAACTGAGATTCCATGAGCATGAACAGGACCCTTTTCTGCTGTGGTATCGACAGTTCGTACCAATTGATGGAGTATATGCATTCGCAAAATTTATCGTTCTTAAGAAAAATCAACAGATAAATGGTATTTTGACAGCTATACTTTGTTTTTAACTTACTGTAGTCTCGACGAACGTACCAATGCCACAGTAGGTGTAGAAGGTCGAAAACTCCAAAGCTAAATAGGCATACGAGCCAGGCCAATCGCCTGTCAATATTATATACAAAGTCAGCACGATTGACAGTGCTGCGGTAACTGTTTTAACAAACACAATCCAAAAGAACATTGCGTTGTTAATCTGGGCAAACCTTTAGTGGATAGTTCAAAAACAAATTAATTACAACAAAGGAATATAATTGGACGCATCCTATTGATCATCAATGGGTCATTGATATTCCCTGCAGTTATACAGAAAACTGAGGACCAATCAACTCCCTTCAATTCTATTGGATTTCCCAATAAAACACGTCTGCAAATATTCATCAAAAATTACTTGGAATACTTCTGATGCCAATTGGCAATATCCCTCAAAAGGTTTTCTGTGCGCGCCGTTTCCACATTGTCTTTAGCCACCTCGTTCAGTTCGGATATCTTCAGTTCAAATATATTCACAAACAGCCGAGTGTGCGTGAGGAAAATGATTATAACCGTTTCGCCAGAAAAACTGCCAAATCCCCCAACAAACAGGGTAAGTGTTTGCACGGTAATTGTGACTAAATATCCAAAATCTGTTGCCACATCCAAGCCGGGAAAGAAATACTGCATGGATAAATATCGCCGACCAGTTATTCCATATAGTAATGGGGGAATACTGATGAGCAAAAAATATATGAGAATGTAAACAAGTGCTATCATTTTGAAAACTAAAGCCACCATCGAAATGGATTCGTCCAAGGACTTCGAATGTTTTTCGGATTTTTTCTCATACTGCGTGTAGATACTGCTCAAGGAACTGTGTATCTGCCAAATATCCGTTGGGTAAAAAACGGTATAATGCGAAAGTTTGGCAATCCCCTTGAAATATTTGAAAGGAAGTTTATTTATAGTTCGATTGTGAAAGGCGGCAGCTTACCTGAATTACTACTCCGATCATACAGAATGCTTCCAGGATAATTCCCGGATTTTCGTTGAATTTCATCTGAATGGTGTAAATTGTAAGGAGGAAGTATGCCACTATTGACGATGCGGTTAAAGCTGTAACTATGTTAAAATGATAATCAGGTCTGAATACGTCAGCTCCAGTGAATTTGCAGAAGGCACGAGCAATTCTTATTATTTCGGCGTACTTCTCTGATGGACGCATTTTTAGCTGACTCGAAGAGAAGGACTGCGTGCTGGGTTTATATACACAAATACGCGTGGGAATGAGAATAGAGACGTAACCTGCAACTTGACAGAATGATTGCATATAATTGCTGTGGAAATTCATTGTAGGGCGTATCCCGTAGTAACTGCAGGCACGCCTAACTTATTAATGAAAGTTTAACGCGAAATTAAACATATCAATTTTTGACAGGAGCAATTAAAAGAACATTTTAAATAAGCCGTCGGTGTCGTACGGGCAATACTTCAGTTCCTTTAAAACAAGAAAATTCTATCGATTATATTTGAAGGCCTTGTGATTTTTTAGGATGACATTGACTTTCCCAAAAGGGGCTGCAAAGCGTTCTCCAATAAGAGGTGTTATTTTGGTATTCAAAGAAAAATGTAGTTTTTTGATACAAATGATACAAATGATTATTTCATAATAAAGACGAAGGTATGCCGTTAATAATGAAAAACAACATCAGCCAAATGGCCACCACGACCACGCATACAGTACCATATCCTTTCATAAACACAGCTCTTATTGAATAACCCTTTATACGGTTGTTCCTCTTCGGTCAATACAATGAATATTTTTCATTTATAATTGTGGTTGTAGCTTGTCGGAGCTTAAGGGCTTAAGAAAGTAGTATTAGAAAACGAACCAAACATTGAAAATGGATGTTTTGCGTAGTATTATACTGTTTTTTATACTCAAAAACTGAATACCGCTTTATTTTTCTCAAAAGACTGCGTTATACTGCGAAAAAGTATAAAACTTTAATTGTTTAAATAGTCAAAAACAAGAGATATGTCTAAACAGCAGCAGACAAAGACTGTCAAAGTGGCAATAAAAAAAAA
This sequence comes from Cheilosia urbana, assembly GCA_946477585.1. Lineage (NCBI taxonomy): Eukaryota > Metazoa > Arthropoda > Insecta > Diptera > Syrphidae > Cheilosia > Cheilosia urbana. The sequence continues at coordinate 148,578,670 of OX297853.1, read as the reverse complement.
ATATAGTTTCATACGGACTTAAGCACTTAAGGTCAATTGCAGTGAGGGTGTTGTAAACAATAGAAGGTGTTTGCAATAGTAGACCAAGCTATTAAAAACTCAAAACAAACGATTTTTTGTTTTGTAATATTTAATTGGAGGCTGTCTTAAAAGGAAGAAATTTTCAGATTTTTCAAGGACCTCCAAGGACTAAAAGTTAAAGCGGTACTCAAAAACATCGTTAGTAGGTAATAGGTAATGTGCTCGTGGCCGAATTGAAATAAAACACTTTCATATTTTATTTTCTCTCTGATACCTACATCTTTATGAAACAACGATTGAACTTAAATTTAATTCTTAATTTCTAATTTCTAATTTCTCCTAAAGAAAACTTACTATAGCTGTAATCTGTAAAATACAAAATGCATGAGGAAAGGAAAGAAACAAAAACAGTTGAATATCAAATTATACCAACAACAACTAAGAAGCGGGAGTGCAGTCAGTACAATAAGTACATGACTAAAGCGTAGTACGCACCTGTTCCGAAACGAAAAATCCCATACAAAAGTGACACAACGAAATCATGAACGAAAAATTTCACTCTCCTTTTCGTTTCGCAGTACGCAGCTGCTGCTTAAATTAATCCACCTGACGATGACTAACCCGCTGCTCATCTTATTCTGTGTAGTTCGCACATCTACCTGGAAATAAGTCATAAGTAAAAATACATCTATTCACTCTGACCCCGTGATAAAGAAACCTTTAATGCCAAAGAAGTTTCATGGCCGGTCTCTGTCAGTCTGTGTATATATTGAAAGCATGAAAATCTCTACGACAAATCAGGCGATTGTTAAACAAACCAGCGATTCAATTAAATCAATCCTCCATTTGATTACGTGGTTGATGTAGAAATTACCGCCCAAAGCTGACAATGCTGGTCACCAAAACTGATTTTGCACAGTCAGCTGAGGAAGACTAACAATATTCCAATTTACAATAAAGCTCTACTAATTAATGCGGTGGCGTCGCACATCTGCACGTACATATGGATACATGGACAACAGCAATTGCACTTTATGCAAAATAACCACTTAGATTAATTTAACTTTTTATTGGGTGATAAAAATGACTGATTAAACTCATGAAACTGTTACATGGAATAGTAGTGGATGGAATGGGTCTGCCATATCCTGATTTTTGGTTCTATTGGCGTAAAATTATAATCATCGTGTATGAGGAGAACTTTAGATACTAAGTAACAACACTCCAACTTCAATTAAATAAATAAATAAATACAACTAGTACCAACCTCTTAGAGCGGGCGCGACGCAAATTTTTGTCAAGCAGACCTAAGAATTGACAGCTTGGGGAATTCTCTTTAAACAAATTTTAATGAAATGACAGCAAGAAATAAAAATTATAAAAGTAAAGTGCACGACTGGGTCGAACAAAACTTTCTCGTTCGTCAAAAGTTTTGTTGGCTGTTTTCTTATTTTATAAGACAGGTAGGTAAAGATCTGAGAAGCAATGCTAGGTAAAAGAGCAAGTACTACTAAACTATTTTATAGCTTCTACACTTTACAAGCTTTTGAGTACGAGAACAAGTGTAGTAGGAGTTTCTGATTTTTGATCTATTTGGGAATGATTTTCTTTTTTACTAGAATAGATTAATGTCCCTGGTTAAGGTTGTCAATAATTGGAAGTATTGTTCATGATAGATCGATATCTTTACATATAAATATATACATGTATTATGCAAGAATTCAGAGATTTGTTTTTGAATTTGCACTAGCAGCTATAAACTGAATATCACGATGGACCTGTGCGGGTGCAAATTAAGTGGGATTTATTGATTGTGTAAACTCCAACATCCAAGCGGCTGGAATTATTTCAAGGTACAGGTACATATTGTCGAAAAAAAAGAAGAAGTGTAGAATAAATTGCAAAAAACAAGTTTTGCGTTGCTGTTACTGCATTTTTAATGGATGTTGAGTCTTAAAAAAAATATATGAACTCAGATCGGCTTTCATCGGGTAGTCATTTTTGAGAAATAATTAAAAAATGCTTTATTTGAATGTTGCAAGAAAAACTAAGTAGGGAATCTTATTTAAAATGCTTATATCATCTTTAATATGCATTATGATCAAAATCGTTAGAACGGTTTTTGTTAAATTTGGCAGACAAAACCGTACCAAATTTTGGAATTTTAGTTTGAAAAATAATATTGCTCAAGTATTTAGCTGAAAACTGAATATAAGTTATGCGGCCCTAGCGAGGTATCCGTCGGAATGGAAAATTCTATGCAACGCATAATCTTTCGGAGGATCAAATTCCATCCAACCAATTTCTTTCAGAGGATATCGGAACTTAACTCTCAAAAATTTAAGAAAAAAATGTACTTCATCGCATTTCAACGTAATACGCCAATATGCGTTACAAAATGTCGAACCGATTGTTTAGAATGTAAGAATTTCTTGGTTTTTAAAGTTTTATCGTAATTGTAATCGCTATTGGGGTTTTATATGAGCAGTTTTCAAAATCAGTGTTTTAGGTGATTGGAATTGAAAATTAAGGACACAATAATTTTGAAAACATCAATTTTACTCTAAGGATGTATTTTGGTAAAAATCGTTATTTCCGTTTGCCGGTAAACTAAAGAAAACTAAATTTTAAAAAAATTAAAAAAAGGAGGGGTAGGAGTAATGAATTCGCTGGTTAATGGCACCGACAAGCGAGAGTAAAACTCTTTATCATCAAAATATTACGAGACCTTAACAAAATATTGGTATCGTTGGAATCAGTGCTGTCATTTTAGCGCTTTCGGAGCTAGATCTGATGCTTTTTAACACTTTTAGCGCTCATTAAAAAATTCTAGCTCCTAGCGAAATTTCTTGCGCTTTCAAATTGATAATTTATTTCAATAAATTGGTGTTACACTTTGACCTAGCATCTTCGTAGAATTCATCTGAAACGCTGGTTAGGGTGCAAATTGTGTAGCCTTTTGCAAAAATGGAAGACTATTTGTAAAAATACGAACAAATTGCATTTCCCTATGTTCAATAGATTTAGGTTCCTGATATAGACGCACTGTTTGATTGATTTGTCACCAAGGCTAAGGACAGAAATTGTGAGAGTGGAATCTTTTAAAATTTCCTGTACCTATATATCTGTGGCAATAAATTGAAGTAGCTTCTGTCGATATAAGCCAAATTCGAGTTTTTTTTATACAAGGTTCTCCTTTTTCTAAGCTTTCTTTTGGTCCAGGTCCTGTTACTCTACGACCATTGAAACCGGTTAAATTTGAAGAAAACTGAACGGCATAAATTTATCTGGACTATGTAATACAATAGATCTAAAAACTATAAGATAAATTAGTTTCTCTCACCCTGAAAAATTACCAAAATTGACATAAGCTACTTTAACTTATTTCCACAGATATAACTTTATAGCTTATCAAAATATGTCAGAATTTCAGTACTGGGGCTAAATTTATCTCTTAATTTTCAATGCATTTTTGTTGCGTAATCTAGCGCAATTTAGCGCTTTTTATACTGGTTTTTATCTCTCTGTGGTTAAAACGACCTGGCAGCACTGCTTGGAATACTTTTGAAAAACATTCAAAAAAAAGTTAACACTTTCAATTTCCAAGGAATGACAGATGGGAGATGGTTGAAAAAATTCGTGGTTTTAGACTTAATACCCGGTTATAACAATAAAATGGGTTTGATGTCGACTATAATTAGCAACACACTTATATCTATGGACATTGTCACGCGTACTAAAATCATTTTTAAAAGTGGGCTTTATCCGACTAGAATTTTGCGCTATTCACACTGCGGCAGATCTTGGTGAAAACCCGGGAACTTCAAATCGATACCCATCACCTTTCCGACGACTTTAAGGCCGCCTATGACAGCATTTATAGGGACGAGCTATACAGAGCAATGTCTAGTTTTGTCATCCCTGCCAAACTCGTCCGTTTTTTTGCAGGATGACGATGGAGAATGCACGCTGCTCCATCAAGGTCGGTAAAGAACTCACCGAGACCTTCGATGCCAAAAAAGGATTTAGACAAGGCGATGCGCTGTCATGTGACTTTTTTAACATCGTTCTTGAAAGAATAGTGCAAAACTCAAACGCCAACACCAGAGGCCCGATCTTTCAAAAGTCCATCCAATTAGTCACGTACGCCGATGACATTGACATAATTGACAGAACGCAGCGTGATGTAAATGGCGCGTTTGTGAGTATTGAGACTGAGGCGGCGAAGATGGGTTTGGCGGTTAATGAGGGCAACACGAAGTATATGTTGTCATCTAAAAAGGATACCCAGCACCGACGGCTCGGACAGAACGTCACAATAGACAGATATAACTTTGAGGTGGTAAAGGACTTTGTCTACGTAGGCTGCGCTATGAACTCAGACAATGACACCAGCGCTGAGATTAAACGAAGAACAACAAGAACAACAAAAAGCAATAGAGTAGCAAAGCCCTCTTTCGAGCAACTAAAGTGACCCTTTATAAGACCCTAATCGTCCCAGTCCTGCTATATGATGCAAAGGCATGGACTCTATCAAAAGCGGATAAGGTAACTTTAGGTTGTTTCGAGAGAAAAATTCTTCGAGTGATTTTTGGTCCCGTCTGCATTGACGGTGAATGGAGCAGAAGATTCAACGACGAACTGTACGGACTGTACAGCGACATATACCTAGTTAGAAGATTGAAGGTCCAACTACTGAGGTGGCTGATCATGTAGAGGCTATGGACACGACGAATGCTCCGGCCGGAAGATCTTCGAATCCATGCCTGAGGGAAGGCCGCGACTCAGGTGACGCACGTAAGTGGAAGGGGACCTTAATCAACCTAGCGTGCAAAAGTGGAGACTGGCGCTGGCTGGAGACGCTTGTTGGTTGAGGCCCAGGTTCACCCCGGACTGTAGCGCCACCTCAAGTAAGTAAGTAAGTAAGTAAGCAGTCTTGCGCTATTGTTTCTAGAAATGCGATGAGCCGATGGTATTGGTTAGGCAATGTAGAGGCACAGTCCTTTGCAACTTCAAAAACGATAATAACCTATAACGTTCTGGTTCTTCCTTCTTATGAATCGGGCAAATCGGGCAGTGGATGGGTGGCTTTGTGTTGGGTGTAAACTATCGGGCATCAAAAGAGAAAGCTCATGCTTCCACTGTAAACATACAAACGATACGCAATCTGCGCTCCCAACACCTTTCTTCACGCTTTCAGTATCAGAAATCCGTTCAATCAAACATTTCGTCCTCGAAGTGTGTTAACTCTACTTGCCAATTTGGATAAACCTGGTAGTACGTTGCTGCAGTCTAGCTAGAGCTGTATTGAACCACCCACTACACCATCGAACCCCAATACCCCCGATTACAGCACAACCAAAGCAATTTATTTTTTGTTATCCATGGTTCAATATTTCCTCGGCCGACATCAAAGACAGTTTCTAATTACCTTGCTCAGAGTCAAGAGTCAGTTTTTATCCACTATAGCCAAGGAACCAAAAAACGAACTTCAATTCGAGGATTCGCCCATTATCATTTCCATCTCCTCTGGCAAAGAAACAGCAGCGCTACAGAAGTACAACCATTAATCCGACAAATAGCAATTGCAAATAGAAATGCTTCAACGTTCAACCATCCCCTCCTCCGAGGAGCGTGCACATCCCAAGATACACCCGCTCATAAACTAATCGTTTCTCCGCTGAGAATTGTGAATTTTGCCTTCCGGGTCGAATTTATATAGTTGCTACAATTAAATACACGAACCTTAAATTCTGACAGACAAGTTGCCCTCGCCAAAGAGAATTTCTACGATATCCAAGATCCAGCCGCGTCTTTCGTCTTTCGCTGTTATCATCATTGTCATTCGAGGAGTTATTGTGAAGCCGGCAAGAAAAAAATAAATAAAAATCCAGTTCTCCAACGGAAAAGCGACGCCGACATCTCCTCTGCGCCATAGAATAGTAATTAACCCATTCAATTGGTAAATATTTGCCGCACAAGGATCATAAAAATAATTTTTAATTTCATTCCTAGGTCGAGGGGGTCGTCGGTGTATATAGGTGGATTCCTGTTAACTTTGTGATATAATTACATCTTCTGTGGAGTGGAGTGTGATTGCGAGCATATAATTGCCTCTCCTTGAGACTCCTTGAGGCACAGGTTCCACCTTCCACTCCCCATCTCCTGGTATAAGGATTAATGTTCAGATTTTGAAAAAGAAACACAAAAGTAGGAATCGAAATTCACCCTCCGAGGAAGGCAAGAGATTCTGCAACAAACAATTCTCTCACCAAGATTTCTCCGCATAATCTACTCCATGTTGAGGTTGCGAACGAGGCGGCATCTACGAGTATAGTTGTATAGTGCTTCTGTTGCTTCCTTTGGCATGGGGATTGGAAATTGTTTATCACTCTTAGGGTGGTTGCTGTTGTTAGGGTGGTGTGGGAATTGCTTGCGTTTGCCGGAGCTAAGAAAGATTGTTCGCCGTAAAGCTGTTGCTAGTTCGCAAATTTATTACAACCTTTGGGAATCCGTTTAAGTAGTTTCTTTCTCGCTCTCTTGGATTGGATTTCAAATAATTTTCCATTTATCACTAAGATAACATTTTTGTTATGGTCGGGATCAGCTGGTAATGCTCGGTTTTCCGTTTTCAACAATGGACATCATTGAACATCTCTATGGGCATGGGCATTATGATTTCGGGATTTTCCAACATCTTTTCGTCGAATGTCGTTAGGAAAAGGGAGCAACTTTGAAATTGAATTTGTTCATACCTTTGAGGAGTTCGGCAAATGCTTTAATATGAGGTCACTGAGATGAGAATCCGCCCAAAGGCTAGGATTAAATTAACTAACAAATTTATTATCTAGACAGACAGGAGTGAGACTGGACTTTGATATTAATTTCTTCGAAAAGCAAGCAGCCAATCAGCAGGCTGGTGGGTAGCTGTCGATGTACATCAAAGGGAATGTGGCCATGTATCTACACACACAGTCGGGGCTAATTACTGCTAAAAGCAAACAAAAGTTCTGACAAGTTAATTGTGGGAGAGTGGTTTTGCCCCGACTAGAATATATACAAAAATTAGTTCGAAAACGAGTTTTCAAAGGCACAAAGCCAGAAGTTAACTATGATGAAACGTGGAGTTTAAGTATGGGCTACAGGGGTAATCACTGGCTTCGAATAATTATGACAAGCACTTCTGAGAATTGCAAGGGATTTTGTTTGTTTTTGGTGTGTTTTAAGGATCTCTTTTGACAATGTCATTGAAATCTTGAGATATGCCCTTGAATTCCTTAAGAAGGACATTTCAACAAAGTGTCCTTACACATTCACCGAGACTTTGATCTTCAAGCACATTTTATTTTGCGTTAGATTCAAAAAAGGACATTTCTCCCAAAATTTCACTAAAAACAAAAGGTAGGTATTGTTATTTGAAAGAGTGGGCTAAATTAACAGTAGACCCCGGTTTGGGTTCATATTTTACTCAGATGTCCTTAAAATAAAAAAAAAAAACATCGCTTCCACAATTTTCTCTGAAGCAAAAAGTTATTGTAATTTTATAAAGTGTTCTTAAAAAATAGAATCAGAGTAAGAAATTTGATTTTTAAGAAAATATCCCCGAATTCTCTAAAAATTCAGGCATTGGTAATGCATATTTTATTATATTATATAAATTGTCCTTGAATACACACAGATAAACTTTGAGAAACTTATCAAAAGCAGAATAAAAAATTATAGAAATAGGAAATGCATTTTTTAGTCCACTTCCATTTATGTCAAACCTCGTGAGTAAAAAATTCACTATGGTCACCCCACCTACATAATTGTTTCTTGTGCTGTTGAGCTTTTTGAAAAGGGATTCATCACTATTTTTACTCAATTTGCAAAATACAGAATGTCTCATTTTTGATTTTTCTAATCTATTATCCTTGTGCCATTGATGTTTTATTTTTATATGTACCAAGGTTTTTAATGTTTTTTTTTGTATGGGCGGTCCAATTTGTTTGGGCGGCCCCTTTGTCCAAAAACAGGTATACTCCTGGGCCAATATCTAGTACATATTCATAATTACGGCGGCCATATTTTTTTTTTTTTTTTTTTTTTTTTTTTTCATTCACAAAAAAAAAATAATAAAATTATGTATTATTATCAAAGTTTAAAAACATTAATCCACTTGTTCTTTGAAAATCAATACACCAAGATTATAATCTAACTCTAGCTTTGTAAGAATTGAGAAAGCATCTACTTGGAAATAATTTTTTTATCGTAGAAGGATGCTTTTAAGGAGAAAAAGACCACTTTAAAAGTGAAAAGAGGTGAACTCCAAATATGTCCTCTTTTACTAAAAAAACATCAGAGAGGACACAGTAGCGAAAAAGACCTCTCTCCCCTCAAAAAGACGACGAATGTTCACCGTATTCATATAAGATTTTCAAGAAATAAATTAACTTAGATAGTTGACTAACTATCTCAATCTAAAAGGATATTTCTTCTTCTTTGGGTGAAACACGATGATGTTATAACTCGACGATCAATGGGACGATTTTCATTATTCTTTTTTGGTTTTGTTCGTATTGCCGTGCATCAGGTTTTGGAAGAGGGAAAATTCCGGAAAATCGCCGTGCGGTCCTGATTTGGCATCTAATGATTCTTCCTATTAAATATTTATTTTGACTTTTCTATCTCAAAAATTAATTAGAAAACCACGTACAATGTGCGGACTTTTTTTTTCAAAAAGTAGATTGATAAAATTAATGTATTATACGTTGGTCAGCCAGTAATGGTTTATTTTTGATTTTGAACATGGCTTAAACAGTTTCATTTCTTTTATACATTTGATAAGGTAAAAATTAAATGTAGAAAGTTTAAACGCGGACAAAATGGTTATTTTTTTGAAAATGCCAAGACGAATGCGCGCATAAATTAGCCGATGAACACTGCAAGCAAGTCAACAACAAATATATCAATGATGCCAAACTGATCATCGCATGTCATAAAAACAGATAAATAGTCAAGAAAATTGAGAGTAATGAGAACTGAGTCAAATCGTACTGCTGCTGGGATGGGAACAAGTTCAAATCGAAGAGTGGAAAGACGTGCGTCGTTGCCAACATTCGAACGACTGGCATTTCAGTATATGAACCAACAGAAAATGATGACAGTGATGCAATTTTTGATATTGGAGCAATGACTATAATTGTGTGCCATCATTGAAACGCGCTGAAATTTAAAGGCGAAACGACCGGCCTTTGCTGTGCGAGTGGCAAAGTGAAATTGAGTCCATTAGATGCACCTCCGGAGCCATTAAAATCGTTTGAATCGGATGATTTTCTAGAGGACATTCGACAGTACAACAACTGTTTCCGTATGATTTCGTGCGAAACAAAAATCATTCATAAAACTGGGTTTCATGCCGACTTGCAAGGCAATATTTTCTCTTATACAGGGTGTCCGCCGGGAAAGTATACTACTTTGTTTGTTTATAGTTTTTGACTTAATAAAAAGAGAATGGATTTTATATTGATAAATGTTTTATATAATGTCGGCAATTATGTATGAAATACAATATCAGGTAAATGTCCGCCACTGTTAGTTCACAAATGCGAGCCCTTTTGAGCACATTTTTCAGATATCCCCACAAACAGAAGTCCGGAGCAGTCAAATCAGGCGACCGTGGAGGCCAATCAAGATCACTATTACTTGAAATAACTTGTTTTGGAAAGAGGTCTCGCAGTAATTCCATTGTAATCCTGCCTGTATGCAATGTGGCATCGTCTTGTTGATACCACATGTTTATCAAGCCCAAAGCATGAAGTTGTGGCGGTAAAAAGTTTTCAATCATATCATGTTATCGCTCCCCATTCACAGTTATCGTTACGTTATCGTTACGTTTTTCTTTTCAAGGAAGTAAGGTCCAATGATTCCTCCTGACCAAATTGCACACCAGACTGTAACTTTTAATGGATGCCTACCAGTGGATGTCCTATCACCTACAGACCCTCTTTCTTCGAAATCATTCACTACACGATAAATAGTGCGTTTTGTTGGCACGTTGTTTCTCCCAAAAATTTCACGTAACTTTCTCGATCGATGATTGATTTTGATAAAATGTTTTAACAATTAAAACACGTTGGTTTATCGAATATTTTTTCATAATAAATTTGCCACGTGTCTACTTCACGACTGCCAAATATGAACTGTCAATACTGATGTTTACCAAAATGGCGGCAAAACAAAGTAGTATACCTTCCCGGCGGACACCCTGTACATCATGCAAACACTCATGTTCTAAAAATGGTCCGTAAGGGATTTTACACTGCACTATTCGGCTTAATAGATTCAAGGCTAAATTTACGGATGGGTGCATTCTTGCCAGTTAATGAAGCCGTACGCCAATATCCGCATTTCGTCGGAAATGTCGTCGGATGATCAAGTCGATAGGTGGTAAAGAGTGACAAAAAACGTCGTTTGACAATAATTGCAACAATTATTTAATGCAAACAAGAACAACGCTTTGATTACGATGTTTAAATTGGCGATGGAGAAAATGAGCTCAGACAATCGCAGATTTGTCTTCAAACCTGATAAGAGAACCGCACTTTGAAAACAAGAAAATGGATAGAAAACGGGTAGTGCCACTTCCAATGCAACAAAAGTTATTTAAATTTGCCATTGGCATGTAAGCGTCTATAACAAATAAAAAGTCGTAAGGATAATCGCTGGATACTTATGGCATCAATCTTGATTTCCAATGTTTTTCACATGGTCAATTGTATGTGGCGTGCTCACGTGTGAGCAAACCTCTTTAGTGCAAAAGCGGAAACACATCGATTGCTATACCTATTTCAGTTATTTCTATTTTATTTAAGTGAGTATTGAATAACGAAGTTGAGTTGACCAAATTACATAAAGTAGCTCAGAACGGAGTGCCCCAGGTCAACTAGTAACTCAATAAAAAAGGACAATTGGACAATATTGTTTTTCTTTTAAAGTATTTTGACGGCTTCAACAAGGACATTAATCCCACAAATGTAATGTCTCGATTTTGTTTAAAAAACCAATCTTCTCTTAATTAAGGAATAAGTACGTATACCTTCGAATGTATGTACTTCCTTCTACTCCCATTGCTATATTTCACAGAGATGATGAATCGTGCATTCCTGCTTGTGCATAATGTCCGTATTCGGTCAACTAAATCCCTAGCGTTCTTCTATAGACGCCAATGACCACCGAATATCCCTATCGCTATTCTTACCTTTGATGTGTTGAGCTTTATCAATTTTCCAGATTTTTTGTGTTTCAATCTAACCCCGTGCGCTTTTAAGTGTGACCTAAAATGTTCAGACCCTACCGTGGGCCGTGTTGATTGTTCCATCGAGAAAAATTCTCTTATAGCCATAGCCATAGGTGGGCCTGTGTGTTTGATGTGTATTTCATTACATGGTAGTTCAGTTTCGAGTATTTATGTACACTGAAGCGACCTCCCCGTCAAAAGCCATCTTAGTGTCCCTTGTTCGGGGGAAGATTATAAATTCCCTCTCGATGGCTCCTCTCGGTTAAACCACTTAAGTGGGAGACAATTCGCCCGACTCAACTGCCAATAGTTTGTCCCACCGCCACCACCACCTCACTAGTGCAGGTGTACATAAATTCCCAAACCATAAATAAGGATACCCACCATGTTGATATTTTGATTTCACTTGTTGTTGTGTCATGTGTTTGGTCAACTGGGAGTATCCCAGTGCGAATATGCAATGCAATTGCCACTCTGACTGAAGCATCTGGTAGTACTCGATGCGACAAGACATGTTGTGCCTGTTTACATCTTGCTGGCATGTGATTGTTATTGCAGTAAACATGAGGTGATGCGCACAGGTCATGACTCTGAACACCCCCTTGGGTAAGTTGCCAATTTTCCTAATGAAATTGTGTTTCGGATACAACTAAACATATACACATGACATGATCGGATAGCCTGACAAATAAGTTTCGTCCCTGTTTCTCTCTCTCTCTCTCTCTCTGCCCCATCATATAAGAAATAAGGGGTGCAAATTTAATTACATCTACAACAGGTCATCCTCTCAGTTGCCTGCCAATTCAAGGTTAGGTACACTCCACTCCCACGACTGAACTTCAATTTCAAATTGAAATTTTAATTGGAAGAGTAAATCTATCGCCCTGCAGAAATGCAATTATGTGCAACCAAGGGTCGACCAGCGACGACGACGGACGGCTTTCCCAGCAGTCCCCTTTGTCCCGGAGTGCGGTTGAATCAATAACCAATATAACCCGTTCATAAATTTACGTCGCCGTCGATCGGCCAGTCAGTCAACAAACTTTCACCAAAGTTTGAACAGTTCATTATGCCAATGGCCTCAATTGAAATGGAGTACAAATTCACATGCAACCTTATGATGGAAACTTCTGATGAACTTTTGTATAACTATACACGACATGTATACCTATACAGGCCGTGCTCGGAGTTGGAGTACTACGACGACGCCCGCATTCATCTAAAGGGTATTTTAGGAACTCTTGGCTGTTTTGAAAAGTTTGTCCTCACGGCAGGAACTTTCGGATGGAAAGTTCTTTGCCAAACGATGCGGAAGTAAATATGGTCATGCAGGTAAAAAAAAAGTTCCACCACCATACCATAGGCATCGGCTTGAGTTTGCTATTGTGCTGAAAATGAAAAGGTATACTTCCAGAGTGACCCGAAGGGGTTGCTGGTTACGTCTTAATATAATCGGTGACGTTTCCCGATGATGTGCCATGCATCGTTTGTAATGTAATGCAGCTGCTGAAATAATTTGGAAGCAAGACTGGTATCCTACTGCAGGCTTTCTAAAGTTGAAAAAGCTTTAGCACGCAGTACTAACATGTCACTGTCTATATCGTTGTGCATATGCGGACTTAGCTCTTAAGTTTAAAGGTTCAGGTTCAGGTCTATATGCAAGTTATCTAAAACTTTCGGCCATTTTTTGAATTATTTCTTCATGTGGTTTTCGCGGCGTTATTGCAGAAATTCTTTGGATTGTTTGGGAACAAAGTTTTTATTTATTTATTTTTTATAATTTCCATGCCCTAATTATTTATTTTTTTTAATTTCCATGTCCTAAAAGATCAAGGAACAGAAACTACCCTTCTACTACTACCCTTCTCCTCTTACTCAAAAATCTTGTAATTTTTATATGTAATACATCTGATATGATGAATAACCCGAGAGTGGATTTTATTTAAAACTAGCTGACCTGGCGAACTTCATTCCGCCCAAATTCATTAGTGTAGGTAATGAAATTAATAATTCCGAGCTTTCGCTTCATTTTGCTTCATGTAATTCGGTCAATTAAATTTTTTTTTAAAGTCAAAAGTTATATTAAAATTAAATAAATAAATAAAATCGAATACTTGTCGGCCAACCTACCGCTTTTTCACTGAAGTGCTTTATGGTACACAACATTTTTTGTTCTATTTCTATTATCGGGTGCGTACACGTACAAAGCGAGAGCTTTGCCGACACGTGAAATTCAAGATTTATTGCCACACACATCCGGCGATTGTCCTTGCGACTTATTAATTGTCATAGCAAAAGCGGGACGTACGGGAAATTGAAGACGCTTAAATACGAACGGAAAATCGTTCTGAATAAGTGGAATCCGCGGAAAAAGAACATCTTCGCCTTTGAATTTTCCAATAAAAATAGTTGCTTGAATTATATTTGATATTAAGTTCATCACAATCAAATGCGTACCGTTACAAAGTTTTGGTTCATTTAGGTTGCGCAACAAAATTATTACTGAGACGATTTTTAGTTTCAAATTGTGTGGAGGCAAGCCCGAAACATCCAAAGAATTTAAAAATTCCGTGGGATAGTTGGTGGTTTCGTTTTCATCCATCACTGAGTCGACTGATTTGTATGAATGCAGCTCACCAGCGATTTGGTTTTGAATGGCGAAATTCAAATGATCGACGTTCTTGTTTTTCGCAGCCAAAATCGCTCTTACACCCAACCAATCATGTTCAGCAGAATTCTGAGCGATATTCGGGAAAACATTCATGATTAGTTCTTCCGGTGTCGTTGTAAAGTTGCAAAAATGTTGTGGAAACTCAATCAGGCCGGTTTTCTGGAATCACACCATTGCCCATCGCCTAGAGAACTCTGCAGCGGACTGGTCATTTTGTAAAGAAACTCGCATGTTTGTTGTCAACTTGACGTATTGCCATAAAGCAGACGCCTTCAATCATTCAATTCATCTGCCGGAGTTGATCTCGAAATGACAGGCAGCGTTTGACGAAAATCACCTAATGGCAAGATCATTGCTCCACCGAAAGGTCGATTATCATTACGTAAACGATTCAGGGCCTCCAATGCGCGTTTGTAAGCCATGTGCATTCGTCCCATATGATAATCTTACATTGCTGCAGTACTTTCGCCATCGCAGTGTTCTTTGAAATGTTGCATGTAGATTCTTCATCCAACATAGGAACTTGGAAAATAATTAAAATAATTGACAACAACAATTGCTTTTAAAATTTAAAATATTTTTTTTTATTTGAAGTGTCACTACTCGATTTCTATCCAGTTTCTTTCTTTCTTTTTTTTTTAAAAGTGTATTTCCACATACAAATTTTCATAACCTCTTTCATCCCCTCACAGTTTTGTTTTCGCTACAAAAAGTAAATACAAACCTAATATACAGCAATACGAACAAAACCAAAAAAGAATTATGAAAACCGTCCCAGGGGTTATCGAGTTACATCATCATCAAGTTACATCCCGAAAGAATTATCTATATAGACTTTATTAATTTTCCTATATTTTATGAACCGTTTCTGGTATCTTGTATTCTTGTATCTAGCTTGTATTGCTTCTCGGACGTTTACCTACCTAATAAAATAAGAAAACAACCAACCAAACTTGTGACCGACGAGAAAGTTTCGTTCGACCCAGTCGTGAACTTTTTTCTTCTTTTTTTAGCCGTTTTTCAACTATTTTTTTTTGTGGAAATTTCTGTAAAGTTTCTGGATTTTTTGATGTATTTTTTTGGTATTGTGCTTGGCTACTCTTTTGGGAACACTTTTAGGCGATTTTCGGAAGATTTGTGGGGTGTTATTTGGAGCATTTCCCTTGATGCGTTTTCGGTCAGCTTTTTTTACTTTTGTTTGAACGTTTTTCGGACATTTTCAGACACAATTATTTTGTTCATTTTGTTCGTTGACATGTTTTGAGCGGTTTTCCAAACATATTTATGTAGATCGTTTTTAAGAAAGACTTATTTTTGTCGTTCATCTAATCGTTTTTAAAGCCCATACAACATGAGCCGCTTTTTTCGGGGCATTTATAAAGAAAATTTCGAGCGTCGTCTTTATGAAAGTTTTTAAGACCTGTTTGGTTTTTTTGTACAGTTTTTATGTTCGTATCATAACCATTTTCGAAAATGTGTTGAGCTATATTTCGGTACATTTTTGGAGCAGTATTGAGGGAATGTTTTTCAAGCATTTTTCAAAACAAACTCAGAGCCGTTTCTTAGACAGTTTGTGGGGGAGTTTTTGGTAAGGAGAAACAATATATATACATAGGTAAAAATTGACAACAGTAAGAGTGCGAGCCACTTGTTTTCTTTCGCCATCACTATGCTTGCACGCGTCGCAGTGCTAAAACCATTAATTCAATGTTGGCTTTTGCTTGGGAACAACTAAATTGATCGCTTGTATCTAAATCACACGAGTCCACCTGATGTCGTTTTCCAAAGCCAACTTCAACATTATATGCATGTCACCTAAAGCACCTAACCTCAACGCGTATTGTCACAATTTACCCCTTCACAGGGCTTGCAGTCATGTGCATCGCGTTTATTAGGTGACTATCTCTGTTAAATGCAAATATTTTAATGTTATATGCAAATGAGCTTACTAAGGGGGTTGGCAAAGAGCTTGAATATCAAATTTTGTTAAGCCCCATCATCCACTGTGCGCCAAGTGGTGGTGTACTTGTCAACTAGTACTTTAGTTGCACAAACCACACATATACCCATACCGGGCATATCGCGCGTTTGCAACATGGTTCCTCTTACCAACTTTATCCATATTTGGCTGCAGAACGAGTTTCGCACTTCGTCTCATGTTGCTGCATGTGCGGGTGTATGTCTCGTGGGTGTGGTGTAAAACATCGTAATTAATAAGCCATGAATTTACATGAATAAATTTTCATCCCCAACTTGGAAAATGCTTCGCTGTCATATACGATATACCTACAATTTTTTTTTTGGTTTAATTTTTCAGTCTACGTCTACTCCATTGAGGCAAAGGGGTGAGAGTTGAGAGTTGAGAGAGAGATGACAACTTTTCTCATTTGCATTCGGATGGGAAATTGGGAATGGCAACGCGCGGTGGGGCACACAAGTCATTACACTCACAAAAGTTGGTCAGACAAGTAATCGGTCAACTTTAGCCCTACAATCAATAAACCCAATCGATGCCCTGACTTATGAGGGCAAAACTTGAACCGACAAACTAGAATGGACGTGTGAATTGAGAGATTCATATCATATACGTAAGGCAATACCGGAACGGAACCGGAATGCTACAGCTACACTGGAAATAACTTCTGAACGATGTGAACCGATTTTATCCATTCCGTTAGTGATTTATCACATTTTCCCATTAGGCACGTCAGTGTAAGTTATTCTGAATAGAAAGTAGAGCTATTCGTTTCACTGGATGGCCTTATTTTTTGCATACGAGGATGTGTTGTTTACTCCTAGCTATAAGATGTCTGTGATGGGGATGTGTACTTTTTTTTCGCGCACTAATGACTGAGATCGGATTTTATAAAGTTTTACTGCAAATAAAAAGTTTCCGCCCGACAAAGTTTTGTGAGTCAATAAATAATTGCATAGACGATGATAAGGAACTCGCTGCAGTCGCGTGATATCACTCTTTGCGAACAAAGTGTGGTGAAATTGTAATTATAGTAGGTAATTGACATTTTAGGGTTACATACTCACAAAAGAAATCATTTTTATCCGGTTGAATGTGCACTTGTACTGTCCGCCAATGGCTTTGAAAAATGCACACCAATTCTGCTTGCAAATATTTCTTTTTCCTTTTTTCAAGGGGTAGTACATCTAAGGCTTATAGGCGAAACAATATTCCCGAACACTTCACTAAGCCTAAGAGTGCTGAATTTTACTTTGAAAATCATCAGCTTGTTTCAACGAGTCCAATGTAGACATGATGGACTCGGTGGTAGGTATTCCATGATTTTGCGTATACACAAACCATCGAAGCCGGACTTATACAGGACAGTGTTGATAATGGTCGTCCGCCTGAAAAAATACCAACTGCATTACATTTGTTGCTCCTTTCAAGCCTGTTAATTCGCAGGTCGGACGAGTAGATATATCTATGGTTCTTCAACCAGCGACAGTTATATAAGTGAAAGACCTTAATTATCTCTTAGAAAGAGCTCAATATCACTACAACCAATTTTGGCTTGAAGCAGAATTTCCACAATTTTTTTTTTTTATGTTTTGCCCTTTTATAGTTGGCACAGGCGCTTCGCAAATTTTGAAAATGCTAATTCTTTTAAGGAAGAACCTTTTAAATGTAACGCAGTTGCTTATCACAATGCTAATATAGTGTAAAACGGACCAATGTTTGTTAAATGTCGTTCGAAAACTCCAAAGGGGCTTAGAAATGGCCCTTTTTCACATTGTCCTTTGCAATATCTGCATTGATCACCATGCCTTCATACAGGTTAAACTTTTGAACCTGTATGAAGGCTTTTTGAAGAACACGTAAGGCTTAAAACCGAAATTAGTTCAATGAATGCGATTTAAAGACGCACTAAATCCTACCTCAAAAACCTTACAGAAGATTGCTTGAATGTGTAAACTAAACTTACTAAAGACAACAACCCTCCTACCCTTGAAACCTTTATTAAACCCACCAGCTAGGCACCAAAAACATGAAAGCCGAAGGTACCCTCAGATTTAGATAGTATACAATTTTTAAGCATAAATCTTTCGGTCAATCATAGGTACCTACTTTAGATTACACTAAAGATATCTCTATACAATAATAGTTTCTGCAGAAACAACTGCCGCAAATGCCGCATACGTAAAAGCTCTCCAAGAACACAACTTAAGTAAAATGTGAGCAGGTTTCCTTGTAACGATGCATTCGTTACATTATAATTCTTGTAATCCCCACTGTACCCACACAGTCTGTTTCCGCACAATAGTGGAACTCTTCCCCCTCACCTAAGCAAACGAAAACCCCCACAACAACACAATGGTCATTTCCATACAGCACGGTTAAAGATGCTCGCACGATCATTCTTTGCACGCCCCACTGTATACGCTCAGGTTGTTTACATATATGTAGCATCAGAGTAGCAGTGCAACATACCAGTCAAACAACTATTCCGCCCCCACCCCGATACATACGAGACCCCCCGCAACAGCCCAGTATGCGCTTGCATACAGCATGCATACTAAAGCAGTGCGATTCTTCAGTCAGTTGACTATTCCGCCCCTCACCCCGATACACACAAGACCCCCCGCAACAGCCCAGCATGCGCTTGCACACAGCATGCATACTAAAGACATGCATGTATACTCATCATTCAATCGACTGCTCCGCCCCCCATACCGATATACACGAGATTCCCCGCGATTACCCAGTGGAGTCAGTCACTGGCACTTGGTAAAAGTATATTAGACATCGACATTCAATATCTAGCAACAATTTCTTAGGCATTGTTAGACTCGTGTAAAATTCACACCGGCTCGATGACCTAAACTGCATAAGGCCATCAACGAAATCTCAAACGTGCGAGCAATATCACATTTTGGAAAGTACCAATCTGGCGTACTGTTGATTTGTTTCTCAAAAAGTCTTTGGGCAACTTGAAACTTTTTGTGCTAGCAAGCCTGCGGGTAGCTGGCGAATTGCCGAATCTTCCAAGGAAGATTTGTAGATTGCCGGGACTGTCGCAAGGCGGACCTGTAGATCGCCGGGACTGTCGCAAGGCGGACCTGTAGATTGCTGGGACTGTCCCAAGACGGACCTGTAGATTGCCGGGACTGCCGCAAGGCGGACCTGTAGATTTCCGGGATTGTCGTAAGACGAACCTGTAGGTTTCAGACGAATCCTTGAAACACCGGGGCTATCTAACGCCCATCCGAAGACCGTACCAGTGAACCACGAGGATCCAGAACCCCTTGAAGCCGTGATCGTTATATTAAATTATGCAAAATTGTAGTTAGCAAATTTTAATTAACCGATGTTGTCAATCTTAATGTACTATTGTAAATATTACGAATAGAACTTGAATTAACCAATATTATAAATTTTAATACCGAATTGTAAATACTGGGAAGAAAGTTTGAGTAACCGATATTGTAAAGCCTAATGTAATATTGTAAATAGAACTTGAATTAACCAATATTATTATTTTCAATACCGAATTGTAAATATTTGAAATAAAGCTTTATTCAACCGCTATTGTAAAAGCCGATTGTAATAAAATACGAATGAAATACTGATACCGATGGTAAATTGTAAAATAGCCCTAACGTAAAAGTAATAAAGAAAATTCATCTGTAACCCGAAGTTCGTGTTTCTTTGGGGAAAACTCCGGCGATCCGGCGAGCTGACCTCAGCCTCGATAAAAAGCACATCACATCCTTAACAGCTTCATGGCCTACAGTGGAGAAGGGTAATCACAAGGGATCTCAATAGCTCGTCAAATAAAATGTACCTTGTACAAACTGCACCTTTACCTAACCTTATTTAAACTAACCTAGCCTGCCAACATCGAAACGCTAATAACTCCTTTAAAAAAACAGACAAGTTTTCCTTCACCAGCGTGACTGGCGGATGAAGTACCTTGTACAATGTGCATCGCATACTACCTCAATGTACGTTCTACTCTTTGACCGGACCATGCATGAAACATGGGGCGCAAGCTAAAAAATACCGACCACTTCCTGCATCAATTTAGAAGAGTATATGTAAAATCATATACTGGGAGCGAAAAATGCCAACAAAATACAAATTAACAAATGATGATGACGCTAGATATTTTGTCCTGGTAATTCTAAGTCCGTGAAATATCATACCAATCTGCTGATCTTACTAAAAGACGACACATGATGCACTACTAAAAAGCGAATCGCACCGCTAACATGCTTTACAAAATGTCTACGCAATCAGACTCTTGCTGAACATAACAAATTTCGCAGACTCCTCGTTGTTACAAATATACGCCAGCGACAGTTAATTTAAATTTGCTGCCAAAACTAGTTTCCCTTCGGGCTACGCGAGCGAGACCTCAACGCTCAACCTCACCACCAGCGAGCCTATGTACCGCAAAGAACCACCCTCCGCTAAGCTGACCATTTGCCTTGCAATCGCACCACCGTATGCCAACAAAAGGGAGCTCCGCTCGTTGCACTTTCTCTTAATTTCGTTTCACAAAATACATTTTAATTATCCATCCTCTTTTTCACTGTCCTTTCGGTGGTCGTCGATGGAAACACAAAAAAAAATCCTACCTACCTACATATCTATATGATGTGTAGTGCACATCTCGTGAGCGCATATCTGAAGATGATTTATGTGTCGCATATACCCATAATACTGGTGGTACCACTTTTGTCCTGCGTTAGCATATAACTTTGCGCAAGCAGCCCCCAGAGTAGTTGGGGTATTGCACCGTTGCGCCTTATACCTTTTTGAAGCAATTAAAATTATAAAATAAAAAATTGAAATGAAAATTTAAATGGCAAAAAAAAAAAATCGTCCCCCTCGTATTCAGAGAAAATATTAAAAGGATTTTTGTGAGCCAGCAAAAGTGCAAAGCGGCATAATTCCCTCGCGCGTTACGGCTGCTGGCTATTTTGTGTGCTTTTACGATGAATGTAAACTCCTGTAACAATTTTAATTAATATATTGCCGGCAATGGCGCTTGAACCCGGTAGTCGCCATCGCCAGTAAGTACCTACCTATGGAAATTTAATTTTCCAGCATTTTTAATACGCGAATCCGTTTGAGATTCACCTGTTGTCAATGGGAATTCTTACCAACAAATTCAAAAAAAAAAAAAAAAAAACACTTGTTGAAGGATCATAAAGTTGAGTGGAACATTTTTTTTAGCTGCTATAATGGAATTTACACTGACACTTGATTTAAGCGAGAGTTTCAGTTTGATTGTCAGTTATGACGAAATGTTTAAGTACTGCCTGCTTCCTTTGGTGGCGCTACAGCTCAAGACGGACACGGATGGACCAGTTAGTGTGGCCTTCTAGCCCTTATAGGCGGAAGAAAAAATGAGCAATGGAAGAAAGGTATTGCTTTCATTGCTCTGGCTCTAGCTTCTGGTCCATGAGAATGGTCAATGGTTTTATTTTACCGCTCACTACAGGCTTATTTTATTATATTTTAGTCACAGTGGCGTTGTTGTAGTAGTTGTTAGTGTATGGGGCTACGAAGCGAAGGGTTTCGTGTTCGTTTCCCGAAAAAAAAAAAAAAAAACAAATTCCGTCGTAAGTTTTTTTTCACTGCGCCACATCTCGCGAACGTCTGGAAAACATCCGAAAGTACACAACTGTCATGAAAGAGTTTCGGCATGAAATTGTATGTAGACAGTGATGGGACTTCTACCAATTAAGTGGTATTTCTACCACTTTTTTTTTCGGAAATTCTACCAACCTGAACTCGAAATCTATCACCTTTTACTCATAGCTATTCGCTAATTATATTTATTTTCTATCATTGCATTGAAAATTGAAAATTGTACCTACTTGTATACCTACTGCTACTCGCACTACTTTTATCCATACACACTCAGCTATCAGTATTTTTCTCGAAGAATTGCATCAGCAAAAACTTCCAGTCCAGTATACACAATTTACTGCGCCAATACTTCATTATTTGATTAGTGCGAGGTTGTTTTGCTAAGTTTTTTTATATTTTGTATTTAATGATGAGTTGAATCTATGCCATTTTTTCTGTAGTTCTTTCAAAATTTTAATTCAAAATTTAAAAGCTGCCAAGGATCTTCTGGAGAACGGGGAAGATTTTGAGCCTCCGAAATTATTGTGAAAATATATGCTTCGAAATATAAATTCGCAGACGGTTGCCATACGAAGTAATAATTAAGTTTTTTTGTTCGGAACAACAAATCTGATTTTTAAAAATAATTTAAATTAATAACTAGCTGACCCGGCGAACTTCGTTCCGCCCAAATTCATTAATATAGGTAATGAAATTAATAATTTCGAGCTTTCGCTTCATTCTGCTTCATGTAATTAAATTTTTTTTACTCAAAAGTTATATTAAAATTAAATAAAAAGGTAAATAAAATCAAATACTTGTCGGCCAACCTACCGCTTTTTCACTGAAGTGCTTTATGGTATACACAATATTTTTTGTTCTAATTCTATTATCGGGTGCGTACTCGTACAAAGCGAGAGCTTTGCCGACACGTGAAATTCAAGATTTATGACACACACATCCAGCGATTGCCCTTGCGACTTATTAATTGTCATAACAAAAGCGAGACGTACGGGAAATTGAAGACGCTTAAATACGAACGGCAAATCGTTCTGAATAAGTGGAATCCGCGGAATAAGAACATCTTCGCCTTTGAATTTTCCAATAAAAATCATTGCTTGAATAATATTTGATATTAAATTCTTCGCAATCAAACGCGTACCGTTACAAAGTTTTGGTTCATTTAGGTTGCGCAACAAAATTATTACTGAGGCGATTTTTAGTTTCAAATTGTGTGGAGGCAAGTCCGAAATATCAAAAGAATTTAAAAATTCCGTGGGATAGTTGGTGGCTTCGTTTTCATCCATCACGGAGTCGACTGATTTGTATGAATGCAACTCACCAGCGATTTGGTTTTGAATGGCGTTCTTGTTTTTCGCAGCCAAAATCACTCTTACACTCAGCCAATCATGGTCAATATAATTATGAGCGATATTCGGAAAAACATTCATAATTAGTTCTTCCGGTGTCGTTGTAAAGTTGCAAACATTTTGTGAAAACTCAATCAGGCCGGTGATCATTGCTCCACCGAAAGGTCATTACGTAAGCGATTCAGGGCCTCCAATGCGCGTTTGTAAGCCATTGTGCATTCGTCCCATATAATAATCTTGCATTGCTGCAGTACTTTCGCCATCGCAGTGTTCTTTGAAATGTTGCATGTAGGTTCTTCATCCACTTGCAGATTCAATGACAATTTCAATGCAGGATGAGCTGTTTGACCGCCTTCTAACAAAGTAGCCGCTATCCCAGAAGAGGCTAGGGCCAAAGCGATCTCAGATCTCGAACGAATTTTAGCCAAAATAAGTGAAATCATGAATGTGTTTCCAGTTCCGCAATTTTCGTTATCGACTGCTTGCATCAATTCATCGTACACTTTCTTTTATTCTTGATTCAACATTGGCACATTTGTTCGAACAGCTTGACTCAATGCGATTCGTTCGAAGCCCATTTCTCGCTCCAATTCTCGATTAAATGCGTCTTGCATTGAACGATTTGGCTGTGGCATCCCCAATTTGCACAACAAATTGCCATTCATGAGCAGACACATATCCTCGATCAAAATCAAAGCTTTGTTGTGCACTTCATCTGACATCTCCAGTTCATTATCCGATGTCACAGTACGAATTCGATACAACTGACATCTCCAGTTCATTATCCGATATAACAGTACGAATTCGATGCAAAATATCGTCGGCCATATATCTTTGTATAATCAAAGTATATAACATAGTAAACATAATTTATTAGAACAAACTATTTAGGTACCTATAGGTATTTAAAAAAAAAAAACTTTCAAAATTGTTGACAACAACAATTTGGTTGAAAAATAATTAAAATAATTAACAACAACAATTGCTTCTAAAATTTAAAATATTTTTTTTTTTGTATTTGAAGTGTCACTACTCGATTTCTATCCAGTTTCTTTTTTTTTTCAAAGTGTACAAAAATGAATTTATTGGAATGGCGGTTGCGCCTTCTTTCAAAAATTTATCAAACTAATATATTAACCTTCTCTGCATGGTCTATTAACCAACAAAAAAAACTAAATCAAAATCGGATGTGTGTGGCAGTCGGTAGGCTGTCACACACACATTTATCAAGTTATTTTTATATATATAGAAGATTAGAAATGACTGATTTATATTTATTTTATTTCCGTTTTTTTTTTTATTATTATTACTATTTCTTCCGTATAAATAAATGAATTATTTACCATGGACAATTTTTTTTTTTTTGTTTCCACCTTTTTTTAAGACTATCTACCACCTTTTAACTTTCCTCAAGTCCCATCACTGTTTGTAGATCCCTTCCATTCGTCTTAACAATCAAAAAAACTGACACAAAACGAATGGTCGTGAGTGTGAGAAGCTGGGCCTAGGGCCTAGTTGTTGCGCTAGCTATTTATTTACTTTTACCAGCTTGTATTCAGCACACCAATTTCTCAGCAGTTCATTTGTGTAAGGGGATTGACGGAAATGTATGCGAATACATTTTGAGGCAGTATTCACAAAGTTCACCTAAATACGGAACACAAGGACATCAGAGTAGGTCCAATTGGGCCCGCATCATAATGCTACGAAGTCCCACCCCTCTTTCAGGTCAATTCAAAAATTCAAATCCACGGTAGATATTTGCAGCTGTGCAAGTTTTTGAAAAGCGTTAAGGTTCATGTCGTAATAATGCCATAATATTTTTTAAGAAAAAACAGGAAAAATCAAAGACATTTCTTCATTTCACAGGTTTTAATATTCAAAATACTGTATTTGCACAGGATAAATATAAATGAGCGAATATTTAAATTAAACCAGAGTGGCAGTGTAGCACAATCTACCGATTTAAAACTGTGATTTGACTTGATAACGTGAAAAGCCCATGTAGCTTCAATTGCAGCTGTGGCGGTATCAATTGTTGGAGTGAAAAAGTTCACAATTTTTGGCTGGACGAATCTGAAGACAAAGCATTGCAGCATTTGGTTGTTTTTGTGTGTCGAACAATATCTACGTTTTCGCCGGATGCGATCAAAACACTTTCTTTAAAATAAATAAATAGTTGGCGCAACAGATCCGGAGGGACCCTGGGCCTAGCTTCTCACAACCATTCGTTTTGTGTGAGTTTCTCATTTTTGAAACGAATGGAAGGGATCTACAATTTTATTTTGACTCCAAAAGGCTGTTTGAGAAGCTCTTTCAAGACATTTATACATTTATACTCTCGTCAGACGTACGCGAGAGGTAGCGCAGTGGAAAAAAACCATAAGTTGGAATTTAGGTTTTTGCGGGATTCGAACCTGAGACCCCTCGCTTTGTAGTCCAACACACTAACACTAAGCCACTGCGACTACAAAACTTGCTTTCCTTTACACTTTAAAAGAAATTACTTTTGCTTTTCCCGGTTTCCAAAAATGGATATTTTTCGATTAATTTGGCGTTAAGAACTCATGTGCCTTTTAACGGATTTGGCATATTTTCACACGATAAAAATTAAAGAAGAAATTAACACGCAATAGGACTGTCTCTCAAAAGTAGGTACAATAGAATAAAAAAATGGCGTTCGAATTTCGAACGTCGAAACAACAACAGAGACAGGATTCCCCCTTTTGCCCTACAACTTAAAAAGCTGCTGATGCGAATTTATAGGTTGACAGTGTGCAGTGCTCCCCAAACCCATTCATTTTAAATGAGGACATCACTGCTACTTAGGTTGGATTCAATCGTTCAATTTTTAGGTGTATGAAAAGTTGCTAATTAATGGGAATAAAACTGCATAATTACAGAATAATAATTACACAAAACACAGGGAGTCAAATTTCTACAAGATTTTCGTTGAAAATACAGGGGTATCCTGTAGAATACAGGATATATGGCCTCCTTATTATGTGTCATGTCGGATCAATCAAGTATCGAATTGTACGCTTTTTAGAGTGAAGCTCTTAAAAGACAGCAAATGTGTATAACAACAGAAACTTTAGCTTGTAGGGCAACACTCACGCCATAACTGTCTGCAATTAATAATGGAATAAGTTTTTATTTTCTGAAATTATGGGAATATAACCATGCAGTTAGTTGCAAAACTGAACCGACAGTCATCACGATGGTGGGTTCTTTGTCATATCTGTTGACAGCGTCGAGCCAAATACGTCGCTTTCTCCAATGTTGTTCCTTTGAGTCATAACCATGTGAAGACGGTTGATTTTTGGAAGATGCCTTATAGGTGTTTCGTCAAGACGCATTTTTCATTGACTCGCTTTTTCACCAACATATTTTGTGCGATATAGATAGTTGATGGGAATGATGAAGGATTGATGTAGTTTTGAGACTCTACTTACAAAGGAGTGGTGTCGAGAAAGCTCTTTCTTGTGAGGAGATTCAAACATTAGCCCGAGCACTTAAGCCCTTCAGCACATATAACATGGAGTAGGAGTGGTGCTATAAGAACAACATTCTAAGCCACCCAAAACCGGGAATCAAATTCGTGCTCTGATCGTGGAGTGTTCTCGTTTGACATCTCATATCCTTTTTTGTTTGGCAAAAAAATGAATTGGCGCAGAATTTCTACAAAATGTGGATTGTGGATTGCGATGGGATCTTGAAGGATGTAAAACCGCTGAAGAATTTTTTTTTTTCGGTGGTCCCAGTTTATTAGGTAACCTTTAGACATGCTCAGAGCTGAGTGAATCATTGAGCGCAATGCATGGTATAGGGGAAAGACATAGATGGTTATCTTCCTCTAGTATCAGGAATCGAAAACATTGATCGAGGCTCGCAAAAAGCACCATCAGATTCGACCGTTTCTATTATATCACTCGACTTTTAGCCAAAGGCTTATCACTTTGCAGCAGGGTTTCCGTTTAGACCCCATTTTCGGCTCAGGCCCCTTTTTAGTCCCCTATATCAGAAAGCGCAAGGATGGCAAGTACTATTCAAGTGCCTGCTAAATTCGTCTACAACTTCAATGTCAGATGTGATGTGAAGATCAACCCTAATCTTGTAGCATTGTAATGTGATACAAAAATGTGTTATGTGCCAAAAAGCACACATCAAACCTTAAGTTCCATTACCAAGGCAAAACCGTCTGACAGTTTAATAAGTTACAATAATTTCGCAAGTTAGACCTTTCTTCATGCATCCCGCGACACTCCTGAGGCCAGAATTTAACACGTAAAACTAGAAACCCTTCATAGGTACCTAACCCGTTGGGATACGACATCAAGTTGAAGGTCCCTTCCTTGAAAAATAAAACTAACATAAACGAGTAGCTTCGCGAAGATATATCTGTAGACTGTCCTATGTAGACCTAGTCCTACTATAGACATGTTACATATTTTCCAATGATTTTTTTAAGTGGCCTCGCTCTGTTGCATTAAAGACAAGCCCACGAATTCTTCCAAGCACCTAAAATAAGTCGCAAACCGTATCAAAAAGCCTTGTTTCAGAAAACTGATTTGTTCAAAATAATTAAAGCAAAGGTTAGGTTAGGTTAGGTAAGTTGGCTGTCTAGAAAGACACACTTAGGCCGTATATAATTTCGGCGCTTTGTGAAACCACATGGAGTTAAGGGAATGGGGGGTGGGGGGAGAAGGCCAGAGTGTTCTAGGCCGGACATACTAGTGGGCGTATTGCTATCTTTGTGCTTATGACTTTTTGTCTTCTTTGTCTAAGCATTTCCTACGTCTCGTGTAGAGAGTTGGGGCAGTTTATCCTTGGATAGGGGAAGGGTGACCGAAACAGTCTTCCCCTCGCCTGTAATCCTCAGATATATCCTTGAAGGGGGAGACTGGGGATAACTAATTGGACGATATGTCTTCGGATACAAGTGCCGGGTAAACCGAAACAGTGTACCCTTCGCTTGTAATCTCTTAACGCCTCGTCATGATGGCGTAACCGTGTGCGCCATTGGTGATTAATAGATCGGTCCTTTCATTGTGTACCTTACTTGAGAGATTTGTTAAGCCTGGTCAAGGAGGAGGTGACCGGTCGACAGTATGCCTTCGGATGGGCGAGTGGTGACCGTATCGGTATATTCCTCGCTTGTGTCCTCTGGCAACTTATCGAATACAGCGGATGTAGCAAAAAGCGCGGTACTAGTGGCGATGTCGTGGGGTGTTGCAACTTGGTCAAAAGGTGAGTTTGACCGAATGACGGTTTGTTACGGATGTACGAAAGGGTGAAGAGAGGACGGAGCGAGCAGTGATCGGTAAGACCAACTGCTGGCGCTGAGTGTATGTGGAAGAGCATTAAAGCCATTTGGTCTTATTAAATTAAAGCAAAACCTCGAGGACATTTAAGTGAAAAACTGGTGTTCAACTGAGTCACCGCCAAACGCCGATCTTTTGTCGAACTCGCAGTCCTTGGAGTCCTGAAGCACAGCCGTTCATAGGTAAAGATAATACCTACGACCTTAGTGTACTTCGACTTCAAAACCACCCCCAACGGCGTTTAAAAACAAGACTCAAGCCTCATTCGCCACTTGCCGACTCACTTCTGCCCGTCACTGTACATTAATTTCTCTAATTGCCATTTTAAAAAGAGTCTTCCATCCGGATACTGTCTTAACAGCTCGCTCCGTGTAAACATTATTACTTATTTAAGCAACTTTCACGCCACCTTGTGCCGTACATAAGCTCTGCAGTTCAACTTCCATATAAATAGGATTGCCTCGAGCGTTTCAATTGGAGAACGTTACAATGCGGCCATCGGACAAGTACGAAAAGGTCCTCAGTTTGGCGCGTCTTTGCGCTAGAACTTGCGGTGCTGACATCGTTGATAAGAATTACAAAGTCAATTTCGTAACGTGGCTAGTGATTACATCCATAACGGTGTATTTTATATTTTCGGTCTACACAGTCAATCTGAAAATCAACGAAAACTGGGGAGTCGTACTGGAGTCCTTCTGCATGGTCGGCAGTGTCCTGATGGTAAGAAAAACAATTCGGAGGATCCACCCCATTATGGCTGAAGATGACTTTCGCACATTTTCTAGGGCGTATCAAAGCTCTCAAGTGGGATCGCCTACTCGAATTACATCTCGGCGAACAGCTTTTTCTTGACGTCGCTCTATGTGAAGTACGAAGTCAAAGGTAAGGGGTATACTGCTGCCTTGAACAAGTGCATCTCCCGGATTCAGCTAATGTTCAAAGGCGCCGCCTATATATACGGCGTGATAATTCCGTCATTCATTGCCGTGCCGCTGGTTATTTGGGCGCTGTCTGGCCGCCGATATCTTGCCATGCAGTTCTATATACCGCTCGTGGATACAGAAACAACGTACGGGTATGTCATCACGCTCGGCACGCAATCGTTTTGTCTGTGCTTTGGTGGATTTGGCAACTTTGCTGGCGATGTGTTTGTGCTGCTATTCTTCGGCCATATATCACTGTTCGCCGATATCCTGAAATTGAAGACTCAAGAGTTGAATGAGGTAGCAGCTGAGTTCGAGAATCCCAAAGTTATGGAAATGCTGTTGGACATCATCAATTGGCATCAGACATATTCAGAGTAAGTGGTTCGTATTGAAAGTGTCCTTATACCGATGGTTTGAACAGTTTTATAGATAAGAGTGAGACATGCTACTTCTGGATTAATTTCGTACAAATTACGACTTCGGCGGTGTCCATTGTGATGACGCTTTTTATAATGATTACTGGCAACTGGCCTGGGTCGTATGGGTATTGCTGCTTCCTGTTCAGCATTATGTACATGTACTGCGGACTGGGCACTATGGTGGAGGTGGCGGTGAGTGGTTGTTATATTTATATGCGTGCAGGGTTTTTTCTGAAAATGTGTCACTTAGAACGAAGAGATAATGGATGAGATATACGAGATTCATTGGTACAATATGACCGTGAGCCAGCAGAGGATAGTCAGGCTGATGCTGATGAAGGCGCAATCGCCGAGGGAAATCACAATCGGTGGCGTTGTTCCGATGTCCATCAGCACGGGCTTGCAGGTCTGTTTAACTGGACGGAGATGATGTATTTTGCGCCAAGAAAGTGCGTGGGAAGGTTGTTCAAAACCGCCCATAAAAAGGACACTGCAAACACATTATTCGCTGTTCTACAGTAGCTGGGACCTACTTGCACTCTCTTGCGGTCTTTTAATACCTATACGTTGAGATATATAAATTAATGTTGAATATTTTTCAATTTCTTCTGTTTTGCAGGTGACGAAAACCATCTACAGCGTTTTCATGATGCTACTCAACTTTGTCAATTAGGCTGAAAAGCGCTCCGCACTCGCAATTCGTCTTGCACCGGTGAAAGTGTCCTTCTCCGCACTCAATTCATTGTAGTCCTTGTAGTCCATTTGTGTGGCCTCGTAGGTAACGTTTTACAGGAAGTTTTTAGGCATCACCTGGAAAGTGAGATCAACTAATATTTAGCTGCTTTTGTATTGAGACTTTCGACCTTAAAATTGAGAAACCTCGGTTACCCACGGCCTATGCATGGACCTTTATGCACGAGTTTGTTGAAGATTTTCAAAATAAATAATGCACACAAATATGTCAATATGCTGTTTAACTTTTTTGTTTGATTGAGCGGAATTTTGGCCAGGACTTAGTACTCCTGCGCCCTACCCCTTTAGCTGTGGACTCAAGTAAGCATATTTTTATGTGACCAATTTACTAAATTAATCAGCAAGATCGCCTTATCATGCGGCTTTTAAATGGATTTATTGTTGATTTGTTAATGGGAACTCACTATCAAGCGTGAATTGTTTTTTGCATTCAAACTAATCAAGGGGGCTACGCGGCACTTGTGTTTTTGAAGTGCAACTCAAACTCCGATGAAACGAAAATGCGACAGCGAACCGAAGAGGGTAATGCGCGTAGTATAGGGCACTTACTCGAGCAGAGTATTTTTTAACATAGCTACCTTCATAAACTCAACAACAATTGTAAGATTTTTTCCAATAAAAAACGCTTTCGAATTTTAAATTTAAAAGATTTCACAAACTATATTTCAAAATATAGTATTTTTTATTAATAATAATTGAAATCAGTTAAAACTAGAGAAAATAATGTTATGGTAAGGTGGTAAGGGCGTTGCTCGTCGTGCGAGAATTAAAGTTGATCTTTACTTGGGATAGAGTAAAGTCGGGTAATGTGGACCACTCGGCAAATGTGGACCACCAGCTTTGCTCACCTCTCACAAATGCAATTGAGGCGAGTATTGCTTACGATTGTCCGCGACCTCCTTAAACTTTCTTTAGGGTAGTTTCAGCAGTCAGATGGAATGCCTCTCTGAGTTGTGATAAATAAAACAAAATCGAAGGGAGTGATAATTTTTTTTTCGTACCTAAGTGTTTTTCGTTTTTTCATTATTTATATACATCTTTTTTTATCCATTCCTTTTATAAATATAAGAAGTGAATAATATGTGTTCTTAAGTTCGTATTAGTAAAATTATTGTAGCAAATCATGTTTTGTTGCAAAGTAATTTTCTTTAAAAAAAACGTGTTTCGGGTAATATGGACCACGATAGCGGAGGGTAATATGGGCTTATTACATATTACCCGCCGTTTTATTAAAAGGAGTCTGAAATTGATTTTTTTTTTCTCCTTAAGGCCATGGATTCGAGAAAAAAAAAACAGCAAAGCAAGAAAAACGAAAGTCATGGAGTCCGGACGACTTGAAAAACGCTATTGAAATGGTGAGGACAAGTTTTGTGGTTATTTAAAAGCTTAAAAATTGAATAATGTACCAAAAACTATTCATAAGAATGTTTAAAATTTAAAGTACTAAGAGTTCGACATTGGTAAATTTAAGGTTAGGTCGTAGACCAGTTTTTCCAAATACGTTTGAGAAATTGCTAATTGCTTGTGGGATATGTGCGGACCATGTGGTCCACATTACCCGCCACTTTTCTTTTTTACCGTTTTTGAGTTACTTTAAATAAATAAATAGTTGGCGCAACAGGTCCGGAGGGACCCTAGGCCTAGCTTCTCACACCCATTCGTTTTGTGTGAGTTTTTCATTTTTTGAACGAATGGAAGGGATCTACAGTTTTATGCCGACTCCAAACGGCTAATTGAGAAGCTCTTTCAAGACATTTATACTCTCGGATGTTTGTCAGACGTTCGCGAGAGGTAGCGCAGTGGAAAAAAAACATAAGTTGAAATTTGTTTTTTTGCGGGATTCGAACCTGAGACCCCTCGCTTAGTAGTCCAACACACTAACACTAAGCCACTGCGACAACTTTAGTTACTTTAGTTTTTGTTTTTTATCAATTTTATATGAAGTGAATTAATGTTTTTGTTGCTATATTTTTAATACAAATATACTGATCCTTTTTTTTAAATAAACATCTTTAATGAAACTTACAGCGTTTGTTTTTTATTAGCAAAAATGTGAATGGTGGTCCATATTACCCTACTTTACTCTACACGGTTGCCACTTTGGTAACTTTTTTCTTAGTTGGTGATTCTTTGTAATTTCGTAATTTTTATCTTGTTTTGGTAACTTTTTGAACCAGGATCACCAAAAAAAAAAGAACTCGATATCATCACATGTAAATGCTGCCTTAATTTTTCAGGAAAAGGATTAAAATTACTTGTAATTTTTTAAGTTACGTTTTATTTGTTTTATTTTATACTGTAGCCGTTGCTTAACTGCCTATAAAGTCTGGCAAAATTCATGCTTGCAATGTACCATGCTAATTGAATTTAAAAAAACTTATGTTAAAATAATTTGATAAGTACCCTTTTCTTTTAGTTTCTCTTAAATATCAGAAATATCAGAAATTCAAATAAACTCCCCGTTTTCCTACAAATTATTTTTCCCACCGAAATGTCAAAAATTTAATGTGACTGACAATAAGACCCAAAATGTTTGCCAAATCAATCTTTGAAGCAGCTAGTTTTCGCTCGAACTGCGTACTGCCTACTGATATTTTCACGTGAAAAATTTAATTTTGACATTTCTTGGGAAAAATTTGTACGAAAAATTGGATTTCACTTGAGAGTTGAAAGACTTTACGTGTACTGCATATAGCGCATACAGAATACTATATACACTTTTCCACTGTCATAACATTTTTGTATATTAAGTTCGTAAATCAGAGAAAAATCCAACGATACCGAAAAGTCATATTCATATTGGCTCAAGACCATATGTATGATTTTTTCGTGTCTTATAATTTTTCCAGATTTTCGGTAACTTTTAGCTTGGGCTGGAGCTTTTTTTCCATTTTTGGTCGCAATTTTTTTTTGCAAATGGCAACCATGCTTGGGATACAAATTTGTAAGCTCAAGATGTTAGCTTTTGACTTGTAGTACAGCTTGAGTATCTTTTTTAATTCGCCGACTTTGCAGAACAACAACTTCTCAACTTCTCAACTTCTTAACAAAGCCCACATATATACATATGTAATGATTTTAAGAGAATAGACTGTACTTAACTGGACAACTTTTTTAATTCAAGTATACGTTTATACGTTTTACGGCGTTTCTTATAATAACTGTATTCGTTATTGTGTGCCATTGAAGAAAATATTTTGTATAATTTTATATTTTATTTTAATTTATTTAATTTTAATTTTATTTATATAATTTTTTGCTGATTAGCAGTATGCGGGTTCAGTCCTAAATCTTGGAGTTATCTTTGACAAGAAGCTCAACTTTAACCTCCATTTGGATTCAATTGTCAGTAAAGTACTTTTTCTTTTTTTTTGCATTACCTACGTGATTTCCATTAGGACCCCGGAAGTCGTCTTCCTCCCTACATAAGTCGATTAAAGAGAAAAAACAATTTCTTTAGTTTTGTTTTCCATCCTGACTGGCAAAATCAACTCCACCTATATTCTTAGTCCTATAAACACCAATACTAGACCGAGGCCAACAAGAAATCCAAAATTTGTATATCAAAGGACTTCTCGATATAAGCATAATGGCCACATCAATAACTTGACGAAGAATTTTAATAAGTTCAATCATGTGATTGATTTCAACCGAACAAAATTAAATTTAAAACAAATATTCACCATCGATGCTCTGATGAAATAGCTAACTGCATTCCGCCCCTTCAACAATTCTCTCGCAACACCCGTCACACATCGAATGCACATCAGTTCACCCTTAAGCCTACCTTCGGACGTACTGTAAAATATAGAGATTCTTTTGTGAGCCGAACAACACGCATGTGGAATGCATTGCCTCACACGGTTTTCCCCTCTCATTACAACCCACAATTGTTTAAGACCAATGTGCACCAGTACCCCTTGAGCACTAGTGAATTATAAAAAAAAAAAAAAAAAATATTAACTTGTTTTAAAATAAATAACTTCTTAAAAACAAATATTAATAATTGATTAACTGTGGCTTAAATGCTTAGTAGTTAAATAAATAAATAAAGTTTAATTTCTACCACCCATCTTTAAAGGCTCTTTTTATAAAGGACCCCATTGAGGACTGATATTATCGTAGAGTGTGTTGTAAGGCCTCCTTAGAGTGGCGTTTGCGTTTCAATAGTTTCCCTCAGCCGCAAATATGCCGACCGCTGCTTCTTATCAGTGAAGAGTATAGCGAAAACCATTAAACCCCAAAACGATTAAACAATCATTTCAGGTATTTATACCCGAACCCCTGATGAAAACCTTCTGCCGACGTATGACAACATTCTGGACGCCACAGCCATGTTAGCCGTTTCATCAATCGATAATATTCAGGCCCCTCCTGCTAATGCAGCTCAAAAGAAAAGTAGTCCACACAAATATCCTTGGAAGAAGTTAAGATTTGTGACCTACGCTTTCAAATTGAAAAGGTCGCCGCAATTTTGTTGCTTCTCGGAAACCATGCTCTATCTATAGCAACCGACACAAACCACCCACGGTACGGCTATGTTTATCCGTTCTGCCTTAGTTTCGCCTTCCGGTCTAATCAAACCCCAAATAAAGTTCAAAGTGTAACTCCGAGCGTGAATGGCGTAGATGTGAGTTGTATTGTCCACTATACGACTATACCTACTGCAATAACACAAATGCAAGGCCTGGGATTAACCTATTTCCCAAAGAGAAAGACAATGGTTTTGATCCTAAAATCCCAAGGCACGCTTACCTTAGGCTACAGGCTGACAATAAAAAGGTCAACAAGCCCCATGCACCAAAGTGTTGGGCAATTATTTCGAAATGTTAACTGTCCAAATAAGTAACCATTGCCTCGGGCTCATGGGACCGAAATTGTTTAGCCATTTATTTTTATTTATTTTCCACCTCGACTTTTGTATTGTCATCGTAAGGTTTACATAATATAGGTTTAGGTTCCTTTTAAGCGGAAAAATACGCAGATAAATTTTTAATTCCAGACACAAAAAAAGAAGTAGATGAATGTAACACCTTTCTGAGTCCTTGTCAAACACGAAGGGGACACACTCGCACAAATGATGTGTATAAACGTATATACCATTCAAGTCCTTCGTTGAAAGTGCTTGTAAACAAAAGCTGACCCGTAGGTTTTGATCATTCGCCAAGACGGAAATTACTATGTGCTTTTTGGGTGTTCTCTCCTAAACGGCTACTTATTTATAAAAGAATCTCCTTCGAAGCGGTATTGATATTTACCATTTCCTCCTCCTATCGCCTGTTATCTGTTTGGGGTCGGAATTACTTCTGGACATCATTTTACTTTCATTTCCCTCGATACCTATGCCTATATGTTCTCCTGATGTTGTTTAGCAGTGGGTTGTGTTGGTGCGTTGTTTGTCAACCTTTTATCCACTCCAAGTAGCGGGGAACGTCGCGTCGTTCAAGTGGCCCTAATGCTTTGTTGCATTTAGGTCAAACAGTTCTCCTTTTATTTTGTGTCGGTGTTTTTTCTGATGTCGATTGACGAACTTTATCTTAATTTTGTTCTTTCCTTTTGATGGAATTTGAGCCTCCGAGCAGGAGATGATTATCGGACGCTGGTAGATAATGGATGTTGCTTCGAGATTGGAGTTGGAGTTGTTCTAAGAAACCAACAGCGTAGGTATAAATTAATTATCTATCATTTCATTTTTGATATAGATGTGCATTAATAAAGTTAAAAGTTATGCTGTTTGGGCATCATCATTATAATTAAAAGCTTTCTAATTACAACTTTTAATAGGTATTCACGTAGCCGCTGAGGTGGAAATGAGCCTCATCCCTCATTGTGATTTTGGTCGAAAAATCGAAAATTCAAAATTATTCCGCGTTCTTGGGGAGTGTATCGCTCCATGGCTTATTCACTTGTATTCTACATCTGCCTAGTCCACCAATGTCAAAACAGATTTGACATTGGCGGCCATTTGCAAAAATAAAGGCATCTTCCAATAGGGTTATCTCTTTTGGCCCACCTGTAGTACTAAAAAACGTAACACAATTTTCGATAATTATGGTGTTTTTTTTTATAAGCAAAAAAGAGACATCAACAGGAAATATAAAAAAACACTCGCCTTTAAAAACAGTTTTACTCATATTGAAAATTTTAAGATGTCACATCTCACATGTCACAATCAAAATTTAGAGCAAAAAAGTTATATCGAAAAATGTTCGTTTCCATAGTTCTTCATTCAAACCAACCGTCGCGTCGTCAACACCTCGTAGATATAATGCCCCTGAATTACAATAAAGCAGGTACATTATTGCTTACTTTTAGGGGTACGCAAATTGCATTCCGAAAAAAGGTTCTAATCTAAGATGATTGATATTTGAATACGTTACTATGGTAACTTATGGCGGCGAGAAATTGATTGCCACCAAAATTATGTCAATTACCTGTCTTGTATGGGGAATTCATAACTTAATTTTACCAGGCCTAATGGCGACATATACCCACGATTTTGGGTTTGTGCACAGCTACGGCACAGTACCTTTAAAATAACATAAGTTTCATTCTCCTCATTAATACGAAAAAAGCGTACGGAAAACTCGGATGTTCACGTATTAATATAATGATGATATTTCGGAGTGAATAAGTATTTTTGGAATGAATGGTTTCATGGAACTTGAATCGTAGCTCACGAAAAAAAGAACAGACCATCACAAAAATAATATCTACGCGTCAGATAAAAAAAAACCCAAGATAATTATGGTGGAAGAATGTTGTAAAAAAAACACTTTTATTAATTCCTTCTCAACAACCTGCTCCTGCTCACATTGGTGCCTGTTATAAGTCTGACTTTCATCATACAATTATTAGAACCTTCTCGGTCTTTCGTTATGTTTTATATCCTCGTTCAATACATCAAATGCAGAGTTGCTTGCAATACTCATCCAGTTCGATACAGAACGTAGTAGATTTTGCTCAAATGGTAATAGTGTTATAATCTGAAGCACTCATGGTATCAAGAACATCCAGCAAAAATATCATTTTATGACAGTTTATCAAAAATGCTTGCGGACTTTCTGGCCGATGTTCTTTGCGTAGTATGAAAGGATTTGGGATACACTTTTTGCAGTTTTTTTCTACTTGATCTAATTAGATTTGCTGGGATAGAATATTTAATGGCGCGAAAATAGCCAGATAAAGCCCACTTTACACGCTCTCTCCACATGCGATGAATTCAAAGCAAAGAGCAACAGCAAACAAAAACAGCACATAGCAGAGCAACTGTCAAATTTCGTGTGATGGGCATTTCATAGCATACTTTCTTAGTACGAATAGAATGGCAACGAGCACACACACGAAGAGTACTTTGGCAGTATTGCAAACAAAAAATTGAGTAATTTATAATTTATTAGTTTTAAGATTTCTTAAGAGTTTTATTTCCCAATTTTCCATTTTTCTATTTATAAAAAATAAATTTGAAGCGATAACTTATTAATTCAAATTAAACATTTTGAATTCCCAAACAGCACACTTTGATTTCAAATTTATTTGACAGCAAAATGACACTTTTCTTGTGTTCATAGTATGCGATAGATGGTATGCTTTTAAAGCATGCTTTCTATCGCAAACTATGGAAATAAAGCAGATAATAATGGTCTCCACTTGTGATAATGAAAGCATGCTCTATCGCATACTCTGAATTCATCGCAAGTGGAGACAGCATGTTAAGATTTCTTTATTATGTTACAATGTCCGTCTTCGTGCTTTTTTAATTATAAAACCCACTTTATCGCG
This sequence comes from Cheilosia urbana, assembly GCA_946477585.1. Classification (NCBI taxonomy): domain Eukaryota; kingdom Metazoa; phylum Arthropoda; class Insecta; order Diptera; family Syrphidae; genus Cheilosia; species Cheilosia urbana. The sequence goes on along the minus strand of OX297853.1, from coordinate 148,540,529 downwards.
ATAACCTGACACCAAACGTTTTTTTTTTCCTTAGTATGAACTCTCAGCCGTTTTGTTTTTTTATTTTTAAAGAAATGTTCCCAGGGTATTAATATTTTTGAAGATCTCGAAATGTTTAAAGATGTAGGCTTTTATGAAAAACAAAAGAATATAAAACCCGAGCAAATCCTTTTAAAGATTTTGACGAAGAGTCTTACGCTCGCTATAGATTCAATGAAAAAAAGAACTGTTCAGTTCTTGATCGCAAATTTGAGTATTCAAGATCCTATAACAAATCGCGGGTCTCCTACGCCTGCATTTTTGCAGTTTGTAGTTAGGGTGGATACGATTACACTGCCATTTTTTCGAGTCGATTAAATGACGCTGTGACGTCAGGAAAAAATGTCGCACTAGAGTGATTTCAAGCTACGATTCGAAAAAATGACAATCACACGAGATGACAAATGACAGTTTTAGACGCGATTTTGACGTCAAAGCGCCATTTCAATGACGCAAACAAATGGCTGTGTAATCGCAGCTTTCTTAATTATTTTTTTCTTGTTCTTTCATTTCTTTAAAATTTGTAGAGAATTCCAAAACTGTGTTTGTATCCTAAAACTGCCAATTCTTAGGTCTGTTTGGCAAACATTTGCGTCGCGCTCGCTCTAAGGTTGGTACTAGTTGTAGGTAGGTTACAAGGCATTTACAATGGACTAAAAAGTTAGGCATCGGCTTTGAAGTAAGAGTGTTGTTAGCTACAATGCCCCGAAAACAAAACACCTAAAGTCAAATCTTTAACTTTTTAGCAGAACTTTAATAATATGCTCTCATAAAAAATTATCAAAATCAGCTTTAGCGGTTTTCCTCGTTGCAACAGATGTAAAGGGTGATTTTTTAAGAGGTTTAGAACTTTTTTTAAAAAAAAAACACAAAAAAATCGAAAAAATGAATGAAATATTTATTTGAATCGATAGTTTGAACCTTGCAATTTAATGTTTAAAGATAATTTCATGCAAATGTTGACCGCGGCTGCGTCTCAGGTAGTCCATCCGCTGAGTCCAATTTTGGCATACTCTTTCACACATATCGGCCGGTATCTCACGAATGAATGCATGGATGTTGGCTTCCAGTGCGTCAATCGAAGCGGGCTTGTCCCTATACACATTAGCCTTGACATACCCCCACAAAAAATAATCTAATGGTGTCAAATCGCACGATCTAGGCGGCCAATTGACCGGCCCGAAACGTGAAATTAACTGTTCACCAAACTCGCCTCGCAATTGCGCCATTGTTTCGCGTGCTGTGTGGCATGTGGCACCGTCTTGTTGAAACCACATATCATGCAAGTCAAGAACTTCCATTTCGGGCAAAAAAAAGTTTGTTATCATCGCTCGGTAGCGTTCACCATTGACAGTAACGCTGCGATTCGCATCATCTTTGAAGAAATATGGCCCAATAATGCCGCCGGCCCATAAACCGCACCAAACAGTGGCTTTTTCGGGATGCATTGGTAGCTGTTGCAATGCTTCTGGCTTATCTTCACTCCAAATGCGGCAATTTTGCTTATTTACGTACCCATTCAACCAAAAATGAGCCTCATCGCTGAACACAATTTTTCGATAAAAAAGCGGATCCTCGGCCAGCTTTCCAAGAGCCCATTCACCAAAAATTCGGCGTTGTGGTAGGTCGGCTGGCTTTAGTTCTTGCACAAGCTGTATCTTAAAAGGCTTTACGCACAAATCCTTCCGCAAAATTTTCCACGTAGTGCTGTAACAAAGGCCTAACTGCTGGGAACGGCGCCGAATCGACATTTCGCGGTCTTCTGTCACACTAGCTGATACGGCCGCAATATTTTCTTCACTACGCACAGTACGTAAACGTGTTGGTGGTTTAATGTCCAACAAAGTAAATTTGGTGCGAAATTTGGTCACAATCTTTCGAATAGACTGCTCAGAAGGTCGAGAATGCCGATCATAAAATGGAAGCAGCGCGCGATGAACATTTCGAACCGAGCACGAATTTTGATAGTAAAATTCAATAATTTGCAAGCGTTGTTCATTTGTAAGACGATCCATGGTTAAATTGCAAACCAAACTGAAGCTGTTCGACAGTGACACAAGGTACTAAACACACGTCAGCTGTCAAAACCAGTGTTGCCAAAACCAAACCAGCTAAAAAATCACCCTAGGTATATCTGTTGCCACGAAAAAAAAACAGTTAAAGTCGAGCTTAGACGAAATTGAGTTTTTGATACCATTAGCAGCCGAATAAATTCTTTCTAGCTCGTTATCTTAAAAATTGAAGCTACAATGTCCTAAAAACAAAACACCTAAAGTCAAATTTAAAACTTTTTAGCAAAAATTGAATGTGCTCTCACAAAAAATTACCAAACTTAACTTTAGCGGTTTTACTCGTTGCGTCAACTTAAGATAATGGAAGGAAAAACTGCCTTAGAGTGGCTGTCGGTGGTAACTGGTAAGTTAGGTCAGAAAAGGGACAGTTGAGTTTTACAACTAAGAAGTTGTATGGAAGAAAAGGTAATTAAATCACTGCACAAGAAAAGTGCCTTGCAAGGTTCTTCGATAGCGAATATACGAATCCGTGCCAGATTTTACAAGACTCATCAACAAATCGAAAGGTGGTGAAACATACTCCATAAGTGACCACATGTGGGCTCCTTATCGCTGCTGAAGGAAAATTGCACATAGTACATAGATTCCTCCAACCTAACATAACATAAGTACCACCGCAGATTAATCAAAATAAAATCGCTGGAAATCTGTCCAAATGGGTAAAAGGATGTAAAACACTTCAGCAAAAGGCATGTATCACTGCGAACATACCCATCTAGCTTAGCCTTAAAATCGTGTTACCTTTATGAAATAGCTGTCCCTTATATAAATGTATCAATTACAACTATCCCAACCGAACTACCTGCACGGGAAAGCTTACACGCCTGGCTACCTGAATATGGATAATAGTAAAGGTGCTCGAGTGTGGGTCCTTTTAAAAACATTCAACATGAGTACACGTTTCATTGTCGTTATAAAATGTTGAACTTTTCGGCTGCTTTATTACGAGTACGGCTGAGAGTGTATAGCTGGGAAAAGATTCCCCACTATAAGTACACATCTCTGGTGGGTACTTTGGATCAAACCATTTGTACAAGTGTGCACCAGCGTCCTTATATAAAAACCGAGATTTTATTGAGTCACGTAACTAATTAAAAAAGCGGAAAGTCCTCAAAGGGAGTTTATTCGGGTATGGAATATGAACACGATGCGAGGCTTGTCCTTTTTGCTCGGGCACGCCAGTGGATGGTTTTTTTTTTTCTCATTTTTATCATGTATGCGTGTAAGGAGTTCTCGTTTTGAGAAATATGAGGCATTAACGTGCACAGCGGAATGATCTGAGAGGAAATTGTGTTTTCATTTTATTAGTTCTATTATGCTGGAAGAAGTTTTTCGCTTTTCGTTTTATGTTTAATTTTTCATTTTTTGTCCTTATCCGCTTTCGGCTATACAGACAGAGAGTCGTGTTAACAGTGAGGTTGCTGCATTGATCACTTTTTTTCTCTCTCTCGATGTTAGTACGTCGCAGGTCGTACGTGATGTGTCGAATTGAATGAAGATGTGAGTGCTCCTTATGGATTGTTTTTTTAGTGTTGGGAATGAATTCTAAAATCAAAAACATTGGATTGAGTTCTTCAGTTTGAACGCTCCTAGGGAGAAAATTTGTCTTGAATATGAAGTGCACCTATGGTGGTGCTTTAAAATCAGTGTATCTGTATAAACTAAACTCCAATCACCCCAACTAATTTGGTATTCACAAAGTGAGCTCTTTCCAAAGTAGGTACAAAGCTTTTCAACACGAAGGTGACAACATGCGCAGCTACTGCAAACAAAACTCATTTACGGCTAAGGATCACCCACTGCTCACTGCTGCAGATGTTAAGAGCTCCCATTTGAATGGGAACCAGCTACAGGGTGAACGCTGAACAATGCGTTACTATAGCACAGTTAACACCTTGTATGCACACTTATGAAAGAGCATTTTACACAACAAATTTATGAGGAGGAAAACTACGTACGATACGAATGTAAGGGGAGGACAAATGAGAACACACACACACGAACACACCAACTCTCTATATTGCCTCTCAAATATGGCAGATATTATGCCACTTAAACGTCTCGTAAGAGGGCATTCAACTAGATTCGCTTGTCCTTGGGGGTTCCCCTTCCCTGCCCTGTTTCCACTGTTGGTTCGATTTCAAAATAATGTGTAAACATGAAGAGTACATAGTAGATACCAGAGACAATACTGATACTGAGACCCCCAACTAGGAAACCCTCTTAACTCTGGCCCCTTCAATTTTTTTTTTTTTTCGAATTCGCCATTTCGTTTTCCTATCGATGTTCTGTCAATTTAGAATCCGTTTGACATGCAAAAACATACAAAAAATATAAAATCAATGCTGCCAACCGCTGTTAACCATGGGGGAATGTGATATAGTTCGGGAAATGTTCTTCACTTCAGTGTTAATTTTTCATAAATATTTTAAGCAACAGTACACTTATTCCTTTAAAAAAAGGAATTTCCACACGTAACGAATAATTCAAATTTAAAAGAAGAAATTCTATGAACGCTGGCAGCAACTTTTCCCGCAGCGGAAGTGTTCATAAATTTTTGAGGGCATGTTAGTTTGTTGAAGTTTCTTGATATTTGTCAATTCGAATTTCGATGTATCAATACTAGCGCACAAAAACGAGGACACTCCGAAAAAATATGGCTTGTAGGCAAAGTAACGGGAAATCGGCCAAAGTTGTTGGTCTCAGTATTGTCTCTGGAAGATACTGTGGATATCGATGGGCCAGTGAGCAAGAAGGTGTCAGTCATACAGTCATACTGTATGTAACTCAAATGGTCAAAGTTGCAAGTACAAAAACGGACAGACCACAAACGCGGGTATAAATTGTTAGAACACATTATTATTCATAACTATAGCTGATCAGTGCGTAGACGCAGTGGCTTGGTGGTTAGTGCGTTGAAAAATCACTAAGAATAAAAGAGTACCTACACCTTAGCAGCATTCCTAGACATTGAAGGAGCCTTAAAAAATGTCAAAACGGACGCCATATGCAGAGCACTGAGTTAACTCAACATTGACACCAAGGTCATCATTTGGATTGTCAACGCACTTAAGGCTACACACCTTGTTCGTGCTAGTATGACGAAAATAAAGCAATAAAAAAAAAGACAACGATCAATATTTTAATTAACAAGAAAAACGATTTATTGCTGTCATAAGAAAAGAGTTCCGCTGTCGACGACGGTTGCTTGAAGACTGACGCATACAATCAAAAACCATTGGTATGCAGACATTGGCTGCAACACACCTAGTAGCTGAACTGGGGGCTCCAGATTTCAAGAGGAACACCTCCAGGGAGGGGTTATTTCCCCACTACTTTGGGTTATCGTCATAAATGAGGCACTAATGCAACTCATACATACAGGCGTAGGAATAACTACCCACGCGGATGATGTTGTGTTAATGGCAACCGGCAAATTTCTGCCAACACTGGCCGAGCAATTAAATGGAGTTCTCTCCATCCTTGACTCCAGGACCAGGAAATGCGGTCTATCGGTCAATCCCAAGAAGACTGAATTAGTATTATTCATTAACAAAAGGAAAATTCCGCTTTGTCATGCCTTCTTTAAGCGGTACACCCCTCAGAATCTCTGAAAATGCCATATATACCTGGGACTAATACTAGATAAGAAATTAAATTGGAAAATGAACATAGACGAAAGAATCAAGAAAGGCACAATAGCATTCGACAACTGCAACGAATTTTTTGGGAAAACATGGGGACCATCTCCAAAGATCAAACTCTGGTTGTACACAGCTATTGTAAGACCAATACTGATAACTGACATATGACAGTCTTGTATGGTGGCCAGCAACGAAAAAGGCTACATACCTAAAGGCTATCACAAAAGTACAAAGACTACCTTGCATCGGAGTCAACAGTGCGATGAGATCAACTCCAACCGCCGGGCTTGAAGCTGTCCTCAACCTGCTTCAGCTAGATATCTTTGTACAGTCAGTGGCAGCAATAAGTGCCATGAGAATTAGCCAATCAATAGACTGGAAACACGATGAAGAGGGTCACTCAACGATCCTACAGAAGTACATTGGCTATGTACCTAACACGGATTGCATGACGCCATATTTAGAATTCAGAATACCCCTCCCTAGTGCCTACCCCAGTAGCAGGGAAGAATGGAGAGATGGACCTGTTCCTAACACGCAATCCATTCCCGTGTACACATACGGATCAAAAATGGACAACGGCGTGGGGTCAGGCATCTACTCTGAACCGCTGGACATCTCAACATCAATACGCCTCCCAGATCACTGCAGTGTATTCCAACGCAAGTCATGGCAGTGACAAGAGCTGCCCGTGAGTCTGCGATAAAGGTAATACCTCTGGAAGGTATTACCTTCTTTATCGACAGCCAGGCAAAAATAAAAGTTTTAGCTGCCACAGTAATAAAATCGAAGCTTGTGAAGGGCTGTCGCGAAGAGCTCAGAGCTCAGAGCTCTTGGAACCCAGCACAAGTCGAAAACGACATAAGAAGAGTATCACATTTTTGTTTTCTCTTTCATACACATTTTGAATTTCTCCTTCTAACTTTCACCGGCTTTTTTATTGCTTAAGTTTTTAACTGAGTTACTGTCGCTATACATTAGTGGACACAAGGTGGTGTCCTGTCTCCCCTTCTCTGGAATTTAGTGGTGATTGAACTGCTCATATCCCTGGAAGCGGAAGGCTACAATGTGATTGCCTATGTGGACGACGTTACTATTGCCGTCTCAGGAAGGTACCTTAACACTTTAAAAGAACTTCTACAACATGATCTTAACAAGCTAATAAAATGGGCAAACAGTTGTGGGTTGGGCGTAAACCCTCACAAAACTGAACTTGTCCTCTTCTCTAGGAAATATAAGATTCCACACATTGACCCTCCATCTATAAATGGCACTACGGCTTGATTGTGCATGCATCGGCGGAGCTCTTCGCAGCACCCCCTCCGCTACACTTGACATCCTGTTTCATCTGACACCCATTGACATCTTCAGCAGGCAAACGGCAGCTTCTGCAGCCGTACGCCTCAAAGCTATTTCACAATGGACAAGCAAAACAACTGGCCATGCCGCTATCCTCAACAACATTAGGAACCTTCCAGAAAACATCGACTACACCACACCAGAACTACAATTTGATAAAAACTTCCAGGTATCCATTCCTACTAGATCATTCTGGGAGGAGGAAGCATCCGTGGATGATGAATCGATCCATATCTACACAGATGGTTCGAAAATTGTGGACGGTGTTGGTGGCGGTGTCTTCTCTAATAGACTTAATCTTAGTCTCTCCTTCCGTCTTCCTGATCACTGTAGCGTTTTTCAGGCGGAAATAATGGCGATAAAAGAGTTCTTATCTTGGCTAAGGGAAAACGTGATATCTGCTAAAGATATCCGTATCTTCTCTGATAGTCAAGCCGCTATCAAGTGCCTGGAATCAGTCTCCACGAATTCCATAACAGCCCAAGACTGTCGTTCGTCTCTCAGAGAGATGGCGGAGCAGTTCAACATTCACCTTTATTGGGTTCCGGGGCATAGGGACATTCCAGGTAACTGCAGGGCTGATGAACTCGCCAAACACGGAACTACGATACTTCTGCTTCCAATTAAGGATTCCTTAGGTATTCCACTCGCTACTTGCAAACTCAAAATAAAGCTGGACGCTATCGAAAGAACAAATCTTAGGTGGTCAACCGGCTCGACTTGTCTAGTGACAAAGCAGATCTGGCCAAAGCTGGATCTAAAACGTTCTAGGCATCTGATCTCCCTCGATAGGAAGCATATTAGTGCTACAATAGGTGTCATCACGGGGCACTGTCTTATCGGCAGGCATGCAAAAAGGATTGGCGTATTCTCTAACGATTTTTGCAGAAGCTGTTTTGACGAGGAGGAGGAGGAGACTGTTCTCCATCTTCTCTGTACTTGTCCGGCTCTCTCACAAAGACGAAAACTCCACTTTGGAGCGTTCTACTTTAGTGATCTGAACGATCTAAAAAACATAGACATCCGAAATCTACTACGCTTCATTAGAAGCTCCGATTGGTTCAACGAGTAGGAGGAATGAATTATAGATTCACGTGGTATCACAAGGAACCTTATAATGGTCTAAGTGTGTCGACTAACCTAACCAGTTAGCCGACAGCCATTTCCACCTAACCTAACCTAACCTACTGTCGCTAGAATAAATAAAGTTTTTGTTTTAGAGGTCTGAGAATAAAAGAAGAGAAAAAACCTTTTCAGGATTCCTGGCTGAAAGTTAAGGAATTCAATGTATGGTTATTTCCCGTGTCATCAGACGATTCAAAGGCATTCTACAAGGCGTGCAATTCCACATTTGAATGTGGAAAAAAAGGCCCGACTGTCTGTAAACAACAGTCCCGAAATATGTGTAAACACCATGCGTGCGGTATGTGTGTGGCTTGATAACTCCAACTCCAACTCCAACTCAAACTCCAACTCCAACTCCAACCCAACTCTGTACGCCAACTCCAACTCTCAACGCCAACTCCAACTCTCAACTCCAACTCCAACTCCAGCTTCAACTCCAACTCCAACTCCAACTCCAACTCCAACTCAAACTCCAACTCCAATCTTCATCTTCATCTTCATCTTCATCTTCATCTTCATCTTCATCTTCATCTTCATCTTCATCTTCATCTTCATCTTAATCTTCATCTTCATCTTCATCTCCATCGTTATCTTCATCTTCATCTTCATCTTCATCTTCATCTTCATCTTCATCTTCATCTTCATCTTAATCTTCATTTTCATCTTCATCTTCATCTTCATCTTCATCTTTATCTTCATTTTCATCTTCATCTTCATCTTAATCTTCATCTTCATCTTCATCTTCATCTTCATCTTCATCTTCATCTTCATCTTCATCTTCATCTTCATCTTCATCTTCATCTTCATCTTCATCTTCATCTTCATCTTCATCTTCATCTTCATCTTCATCTTCATCTTCATCTTCATCTTCATTTTCATCTTCATCTTCATCTTCATCTTCATCTTCATCTTCATCTTCATCTTCATCTTCATCTTCATCTTCAACTTCATCTTCATCTTCATCTTCATCTTCATCTTCATCTTCATCTTCATCTTCATCTTCATCTTCATCTTCATCTTCATCTTCATCTTCATCTTCATCTTCAACTTCACTTCATCTTCATCTTCATCTTCATCTTCATCTTAATCTTCATCTTCATCTTCATCTTCATCTTCATCTTAATCTTCATTTTCATCTTCATCTTCATCTTCATCTTCATCTTCATCTTCATCTCCAACTCCAATATATACATAAAACAAAAACTGTCGCATTTTTCGTTGCATTAAGTATTTTCGTTGCATCATGTGTGGAATTACTATACCAGATTCCAATAACGCGCGCATAACTCCAACTCCAACTCCAACTCCAACTCCAACTCCAACTCCAACTCCAACTCCAACTCCAACTCCAACTCCAACTCCAACTCCAACTCCAACTCCAACTTCAACCCCAACTCCAACTCCAACTCCAACTCCAACTCCAACTCCAACTCCAACTCCCAACTCCCAACTCCCAACTCCAACTCCAACTCCAACTCCAACTCCAACTCTAACTCTAACTCCAACTCCAATTCCAACTCCAAGTCCATTAGAAGAAAATACACATAAAACAAAAACTGTCGCATTTTTCGTTGCATTAAGTATTTTCGTTGCATCATGTGTGGAATTACTATACCAGATTCCAATAACGCGCGCATAACTCCAACTCCAGCTCCAACTCCAACTCCAACTCCAACTCCAACTTCAACTCCCAACTCCAAGTCCAACTCCAACTCCAAGTCCATTAGAAGAAAATACACATCAAAAAACTGTCGCATTTTTCGTTGCCATTTCCGTTGCCTTAAGCATTTCCGTTGCATAATGTGTGGAATTACTATACCAGATTCCGATATACCAGATTCCAATAACGCGCGCATAAATGTTTACACATCAAAAAGTGAAATTGAGAAGCTTAGTAAAGGTACTAAGCATCTAGTAATGAAAGAACTGTTTATCTTGTTCTTCCAACTAAATTCCTTAATGTAGAATATCTCTTTGCCTTGCCTTGTATTTTGGTCAGAAAATGACTCCAAAAAGTAAGCGTGGTAAAGAACGACATAGCACAAAGCCTTCACGGAGTTTGTAAGTACGCAATATTTTAAAAAGGATTCGTCTGAATGTGTCCAGCTTTGACATACTGCGCATTCAAATCCACATGCAAACAGACACACTAAACGATGTTATCTGCAGAGTTTTGCGGCGAATTTCTTCAAACCAAACTATATGGCTCCATTTTCTAAACTAGTCCCACTTTTCCGAAAATGTTGCTTCCATGATACCCACACTTAGTTTTGATGTTACCCATGTTTAGATTGCAAAACAAACTGAGCTCCTTTTCACCTTAATCTTGCTATAGACAGTTCAGTTCTATACCGCTGTGAGCATCATATCGACACTACATCTCATGTCATCATTTTGCATGCCCTCAACCGGAACCAACACCCCGGTCATAGGTAAAGTGTACCCGCACAAGAACCACACCTAAGGAACAATTGAAGACAGTACGCAAATGCCCAGCACAAGCTAAAGAATACAGGATATCGTCCTCAGTTTAGGTATCGAATATTTTCGTGCCTGTGCCACCCCATGAAAGGACGCCCGCATATCGAAACCCTCATGAGGGATATATGCCCTCCAATCACTCCATACCAACTAGACAGTCCCAATAATAGATTGATGACCAGAAAACAGCACTCATTTTAAATCACTTGCCGTTTCCTGTTTCCCATAAAGAAAAAAAAAATCGATCTTCTATTTCAGGGATATCCCTATCAATCGTCTCAATCGGGCAAAAAGGCAACTACTCGGGCGTCACATTCGCTTATCGCTTAAGCTGAATTAATAAAGACCCAATCCAAAAGGGGCGCATTTATACATAAATACGCCGTTATAGAGAGAGTGCAAATCAAGGCAATTACTTGAAGGCATACTAATGACCATAATAATACGTTGATGTTGATGGATTATCCTTTCGCATCCGTTTCTCGAAAGTAACATTGAAACACCGATACCCAGCCTTACCGGTCAATATAAATCTATGAAGACCTGACAGTATAACGTGATTGATGGCAATGATGACTTCCCCCAAGGATTGACTTGATGTGCGCCTTCCCCCACAATAGCCATGCACAGACACACTATAGGTGTATGAGTGTGAGTTTCTTTTTTCTTTATTCGAACATTATATTCCTGTCTATTGTGTGCGATCTGAAGGCGCTTAAAGGATGACCTGTATCTATGATTAATGCAGATATGGGACCAGAAAAAGACTGCGGAAAACTTTAAAAGTCTCCGCTCTATGGGAAGGAGTTTTTTTTTCTCGTCCATCCACCTACGGGCGATCGCAGGTTTATTTTCATTTCAACACAGCCATTACCACCAGGTCGCATAGGTACTAATTACGGTCGCATTTAAGGGCCGCCGGTTATTCTGAAAGTTTTATTTTCTTCAACATTTTCTGTGGCCGCAAAAAGGATACCTACCACGATTGCTTGGCTAATGCAAATGCTAACAAAACGGCTGGCATGGGGTTGGGGCAGATGCGATTACTCATCAGTAGTACGATGGCAATTATGCGAGAGCAGCAGTGAGCGGAAGCTCTGCTACCGGTACCAGGAGCAGGACTGATGCTGTGGTCAGCATCCGAGTGCAATTAACTTTTGATAAGGAATTCGAGGAGAGACATGACATTGGACATTAGACATTAGGAATGCTAACTGCACAAATCCATTATTGCGTACGAGTATTTGGGGTGCTATGGCTCGATAAAGCGATTTGCCTGTTTTTGCGCCATTTGCGGACGGCGGGAGCGATGAATTCAATTCGTGATTACCTACGGGGATAATTAAAACTGGTGGTTTACAAACGGTTCTGCGAGTGATTATGTGTATACAGAGAAGAGTGGAAAGAGGTGGCAAAGTCAAGCGGAAGTTAGCTGCAGCTGCATTTTATAAAACCGCAAATACCTGGGGTGGTTTTTTTTTTTGCACATTATGCTGGAATACTATCAACAAGTGGAAGTAGGAGGGGTGTTTTTTTTTAAATGGTTTCATGGGAAATATGCGGAGGCCACTTCAAAGTCAAACGCTTTAAAATCCTCACCGATTCTAATGCGGTCGCGGTACAATTTGCATAAATCTATAACCGCGCATCGGATTAAGCTGATTTAGACTTATTCCCATGCATTTTCATTGTCGTGGTCCCTTGGGAAGTTGAAACAATTAAGAATTCAACTTTCTACTAAAATGCTGCCGAAACAAAATGGTTATGCAGGAATGCACAAGCGAATACGGTACAAAAGTCATACATTTGTTGCTGAAAAAAAGAGCACTTCAGCAGGAAGAGGTGTTTTAAAATCCGCTAAGTATGGCGATATCCAGCCTTAGGTCCACTTCTAAATTACGAAAGATGACTTGGTAAAGCGCATGCACTAACTTATCCGTCAAATTGATTCCGATTAATGTTGGTCCAACGAATAGAGTCCCAGGAAGTTCTCTGTTTCTCAAACTTCCCCAACTTGAAAGGCCGATTGTTCTATACGTGAGCCATTTTACAGCATTGCAACGAATTTATAGAGTGTAGGGGATCATGGGAAAAATACCCCGAAACTCCAGATCTATACCTCTTTATCGGCTCTTAAGTCGCTTACCGTGCAGTGTATGAGTTTAGCGAACGTAAAGACAAGCTATACAAAGTAATGCAAAGTTTCGGCAACCCCCGCCAAACTCTTGCGACTCTGAAAACGATATCACATCAAAAGTCAAGCGAAGAACTATACTTGGGAAGAGCTGTTTCGTTAGCCGAAGATCGCTTTAAAGCAGTAAGTTTTTGTAGAGTGACGCTTTGGGAGACTCTATATAAAACCTGGCGCAGTAGTATAATTACCTCTGCAGGTAACAATTTCCTTGGGGTGGAGTGGTCCCTCCGCAAGCCAAATATTTTTCCAACTACCAGGATTGCCAGTTTATGGGGTTTTCCCCCAGGTTTAGAGTTTTTTTTTTTTTGGTCGACGAGGGGCGAAATTGTTTCTAGGGGGAAATCGGGGGTTTTAGTTTTTTAGGATTCTATTTGTTTGTATTTTGTTATAATATCCTTTTTAATATAAATGTCCATCCGCAGACAAATTTAATATATAATATTTAATATCCGACCCAAGTAGACATTTGTGACTATTATCCAAATTTACTTTAAATTATAATCACCACACGGTATATTCGACTAAATTTAGTTTCGATTGAAGCATTCTAATAAGATGGTAAAGTTTTTGACATTTTTGTTATCATTACGTGTCTCAAAGATATAAAGGGACATTTAATGTCCCTTAATGTAACATATCAAAACACAAAAAAAATGTGAAGTTTTCAATTAATGTTACCACTCAATAGCAACGCGAATTGACTGCGCGCAGTCTAATTTCTGACCAACGAATAAGACCATTGTATGTCGGCGCTTTTTTTTTGCAAACAATCTTCACACATATAACAAACTAATATTTGCTTAAGGTGTACACAGACGAGTTTGGAATAGCATTTATACTCCCACACGCAACGTGCTCCTTTTAATGTAGGCGTGCAAGGATAATTACGTGACACCAGCTGAACCCCGCCGGCTTTATGGGAAAATTACGGGCGACAGAGAAATGTAATAAAAAACTCGCACAAAACAAATGGTTGTGAGAAAGCTGGGCATAGGATCATTCCGGACCTGTTACGCCAATTTATTTATTTTATTTAAAGCTGCAACCAACCATGCCACGTATATTTAGTATGCATATAACTCATGAACCAATTCACATACAAACCGCATATGCATAAAAACCGTGCTATTGACCTCACCTTTCATGGGAAATTTCCAGAAACAAAATCGGTCCACACATACAGAGAACATCAATTTCAAAAAACAATACAACTTATTTTTATATAGATGGAAAAAGTAAAGGTTCCAGAGTAGCACTCCCCCTCAATTAAGTATAAAAGGGAAAACAAATTAAATCTCATTTAAATCACGTAAAAAAATAGTGCGTGGAGTCCCTCCGCGTGGAAGAAAGGGGTAGAAATTGATTTTTAGTGAAATCATATTGTTTCTTTAAGAAAAACTTTATTAACATTGCTTACAATTCACAATTGATCGCATCTTTTAATTATCATTTTCGAGTGGAGAAATATCCAAATCTATAACATTTACAATGGGATTATGACAACTAAAGTAAGGTACGAAATGTTGGAAGTCGCATTAGAAGTTTCACTTCAAAAATACACCCTATTAAATTATATGTGTATCAAATCAAACTTAAACAAGTAAATGAAATTATGAGGACGCTACTCGTTGCTAACGCTCGCGCTGGCCTGTAACAGGTATACTACACGCATGCGTTCAAGTGCCAGGCATTCACTCTCGCTCTATCTCCTTTTATTCCCCCTCCCCAGGAGCGTTGAACGTTTAACGCATCAGTGCTTTCATACCCCCTCCATGGTAGCGTTAAACGTTTAATGCAATCTTGTTGTAAGTCGCATTAGAAGTTTCACTTCAATAAGACATTAATTGCCAATTTAGTCATTATTTTTGGAAATTAATCTTCACCACAGAATATTCTTCTCCCAGCATTTGGTGCCAATAAATTCACTCACCATTGCATACTCTGAAGCGTGAGCGGTACCCTCACACCTTTGAGTATGCAATGCTTATAGAAGCATTAGGCATTTAAGAAGTTTCACTTCAATAAATCAAACAACTTAATTCACCTATATCGTCTTTACTTCTTGAATTCTTCAATTCTTTATTGTAGGTATCAACGAAGGTACTATAACAACCATTAAAACAAAAACCTTGAACTCAATTTCTATATACACCACCATACGTCCATCAGCGGACCTCAACAGCCATCTTCGCATTTCCTCAGAAACACATTGTCGCTGTTGACTACATACACATTCACGTCGCATACTTCTCGTTCGTTTCACTTATATTGGCGAAAACACCACTCAGTTTTTTTTTCATATGAGCGTGCTTGTGCAATGTGCGCCACCCTCACCCTCCCTCATACCTTTGAGTATCCAATGCTTTTATTAGCGTTAAACGTTTAACGCGACCGTGAGTTGGAAGTCGCATAAGAAGTTTATGTTTATGTTTATGTTTTATGTTAAAGAGGCTTGGCGCCTTTACCCATTATAAACACAAATCATAGATCCTTTCCAACCAGGGTAGCAGTGGAGCAGCAGCACAGACAAGGAGCTGCAACACAGACAGAAGCAGCAATTGCAGTAGGTAAACTTTAATTGGAGGCCCACAAACTGCGCTGAAACATTTTTGTTGAGGCTCAAGTCCTCCCCGAACTGAAATGCCACCGTAGATAGCGTGAGTTAAATCTATAATATCTGGGTGACCGAGCTTTGCTCGGTTATTACTATTTATTGTAGTTTTAAAAACAATACAAATTAAAAAATAACTATATATATTTAAACATGAACATAGGTATAAAAAAATGTATGTCGCCTAAGTGCCGGTAGATGTCTTACTTCTTTCCTTTTACTATGACGCGGACGGCAAGAAACGAGTGTTACGAGTTCGAATCCCGCTCGGTGACTTACTTTTCTTTTTTTTTTTTATATGTTCAAGTTTACATATATTTTTTTTAATTTGTATTGTTTTTGAAATTACAATTGGTCGCCCAGGTACTGATAACTAAAGTATGATACGAAATGTTGGAAGTCGCATTAGAAGTTTCACTTCAAAAATACTACCCTATTAAATTATATGTGTATTATCAAATCAAACTAAAACAAGTAAATGAAATAATGAGGACGCTACTCTTTGCTAACGGTCGCGCTGGTCTGTAACAGGTATACTACGCCCATGCGTTCGAGTGCCACGTATTCACTATAACAACCATTAAATGAAAAATCTTGAACTCAATTTATACACCACCATCCACCATCCGTCCATCACCACACCACACGTCATCATCCATCTGCGCATTTCCTCAGAAAGACATTGTCGCTGTTTTTTTTTTCATATGAACGTGCTTGTGCGATGTGCGCCACAAAACCACCCCAAAGCAGAACAACGATCAAGAACCGCGGCTGCTGATAATATTCGATTTGAGAAAATAAATTTATTTTTTTCGTGTTAGATTTTAGGTTGTAGCTCAGCTTCTAGAGGACATAGAAAGCTGATTGATGGCTTGAAATAACTATTAAAGTGTTGGCTCTCCTACGTATTTTTTTTGTTTGCATTGATTAAGAATTGTTTGTGTAATGGCGAGTAAAAGGCAGTAGTCAGAAAAATAAGCTCAAAACGCATGAAAACTCGAAAACACGCGTTTTCCCAAACATAAGACTAATCTAGATCAATTGCTTACCCCCGAAAACCCCCATATACCAAATTTCAGCGAAATCGTTAGAGCCGTTTCCGAGATCACGGAAATATATATACATACAAGATTAGCTCGTTTAAAGGTATAAGATAAGATATAAGATAATACTCGTACTCCTATATATAAAACAAAGTTGCATCCGTAAGACCGCCCATAACTCGAGAACGGTTCGTCGGATTTGAGTTATATTTTCTTTGTTGTGTTTGTCTACACCTAGTGAAGGTCAGTACGGAGAGAAAAGCGCAATTTTTTTTAAAAGGAAATTGGAAAATTCCTAAAAAATAATTTTCCATACATTTTTTTATTTGAATTTAATTTTATTTCTTTTTTTCCATCGCAATATATCTACCTACAGTGAGATCGTATTTGTCAAAAATTCTAGTTGAATTTATTTATTTAGTAGATTTTCTTCACGGAAATAATTTTGTTAGCACGTGCAAAACCGGGCGGAAACAGCTAATTTTATATAGATCCTTCTGTCCCAATGTTTGTAACAAAAATCGAATTCTAAATATGTATATCCATTAGCTCAAATGCACATTTTTGACCATACAAAAGCAAATGGGTTTGCTAGAGAAAACAAAATAAAAACAAAAGATTTCAATTAAAAGAACTATACCAACACAGTTATTTATTTATGGGTAACAGACATTTGACATCCATGCTATGCATTAAATATACCATATACCGCACCGCACCAGTATTTGACGGCGAAAACACCATCAATTATGTAGGACTATTTTCGCCCGCACCAGAACCCCCAACAGTTGGAAGAGGCTATTCCATATAAATACCACGTCTTCATATGGTTCCCATCAGAAGAAATAAGGAATGCATCCGTCGGCAACATACTCGAAAGTGATTCGCGTCACAAGGCTGTTCCTTTCAACCTGCGGCGCCGATATTCTTGACACGAGCTACCGAATGAATCCTTTAACCTACGTAGTGATTTTCTGGATTGTCATCTATTTCTTCTTTTCGGTTTACACGTGCCAGTTGACATTCTCCGAGAGCAATACCATTATCCTGGAGTCTTTCTGCATGGTCGGAAGTGTGCTGCAGGTGAGACAGGACGCATTCGCCAACCATAATTAATATATTTTTTTTTTTTTTTTTTTTTCGATTCTAGGGAATAGCCAAGCTCGTGAGTTTCATAGTTTACCGAAGAAATATCCAGCGTCAATCTGCGTTTCTGGAATCAGTCTACGTGCAGTTCGAAGCCAAGGGCGACAAGTATTTACTGACTCTTAAGAAGTTCATACATCGAATGCTGTTCCTGGTGCAATGTGTCGGCTACTTATACATATCAGTGTATTTGATAGCAATCATCTTGCCACCTGTCATTTGGGTTTTCACCAGGCGCCATTTGTTTGTCATGCAGTTCTCTGTACCGCGAGTGGACAAGGACACTTCGGTTGGGTACTTTATAACCATCGCAGCGCAGTCGATTTGTATGTTTTTTGGAGCGTTTGGCAACTGCGCTGGCGATATGGTGATGATGGTGTTCTGTTGCCATAGTGTGCTGCTGGCCGACATTTTCAAGTTCAAGACTGAGGAGCTCAACGAAGTAACAGGGAGCCTGGAAGCTGTAGAGAAGCTCGTCGATGTCATCAAGTGGCATCAGACGTATAAAGAGTAGGACTCCAATGGAGTGTCTCCAGTCGCTCTTGAACAATTTTTCTCTTTTAACAGTTTTCTAGAAAGATGTGACGGTATCTTCTTCTGGATCAACTTCGTTCAGATAAGTACATCGGGCATGAACATCGTTCTCACGTTGGTCATCGTATTTACGGGATACTGGCCGGGGGCGTATGGCTACATTGCCATTTCGTTTTGCATGCTATACGTTTACTGTGGAATTGGAACTCTGACTGTGATAACAGTAAGGAAGTCAAATTTTCTATTCCCAGTTTTGGCAATAATTCCTCTCCAGAATGATAGAATCACCGATGATATTTACGCAATTTACTGGTACCGCTTGGGGATCTCGGAACAGAAAGCTATTAAGTTTATGCTGATGAAATCACAGTCCGCGATTCAAATGTCGGTCGGTGGTATGGCTCCGCTCTCGGTTAACACAGGCTTAAAGGTAAGGGCTTTGAATTAAACGAAATTGTTTTCTAAAGCGTGTGTCTTGTTTGTCTTCTCAGGTTACCAAGACTGTTTACAGTGTTTTTATGATGTTGTTGAACTATTTTGATTAAGCTAGCTAGAAGTGTAAGCTTCAGTTGTACAGCTCACTTGACACGTTACATTTTGGAAATAGGACTCCTTGGTGCACCCAGCAATTGGTCTTTCACAGGTACCTTTGTATTTATTTTGGACACTGGAAAGAAATGTAATAATGAATGATAAGAAAGTCAAATATTAATTTGTGTATTAGTTCAATCAAATGAAGCACTTAGAAGAACAATAACAAAAATAACTGTTTGTAGTTCTTAGTACCTATTTGACAAGAAAAAGTCCTTCAGAAATTACTACGTCTTACTAACTGACAACATTTTTTTTTTATATATAATTTTAACACTCGCTAAAGAGGTTGTGACTACTCTTAAGTGTTTTTACACAGCGCGTGCATTAAGGAAATCGGGATAGAGGAGATAGGAGATACCGATGCACGTTGGTCTTAAATAATGTCTGGAAATTGCATTGAGGAGGAAAACAGACCTGGGCAAGGCATTCCACATTCGCATTGTACGGCTTATGAAAGAGTCTCTGTATTTCATAGTACGTCCGAATGGCGAGTATTGCGGTTGAATTGCTGAAGGGGAGGAATGCAGTTGGCTATTTCATTTGAGCACTGTTTGTTGAAGAAACGGTAAAACAATGAGAGACACGAAACTTTCCTACGATGTTCAAGCGAATTAATAGAATTCGCGATATTCGTGTCTCCGATTTTTTTTTTTTTATATATACTTCTCCCTGGAAAGGCGAACCTATAACGCTTCAACAGCGCGCCGAGATGCCGCCTGCAGATGTATGTTTGCTCTGCACTTAAATTGCTGCAGATTGTAGTCTTCTGGAAATATATCCCCAGGAAGCGAGCTCCAAAGTTTGTTTGTCCTGTAACAGAAGGAGTTTTGGAAAGTTGATGTCCTCGCGGTTGTCAAGTGTACTGTATGGTCATGAGCATTAGCAGCCTGTCTTGTTGGGCGCCCAAAAGTTGCATTTCGAGGGATAATGTCTTTGAGTTCCTCAGAACATCTACCATAGAACAAGCATAGGTCAGCGACTTGTCTTCTGTGCACCAACGGTTGTAGATTCGATGTGAGTGTAGGGTCTCCAATGAGTCGAACTGCTCGTCTCTGTATGCTATCAAGCAGGTTAAGTGAATGTTTTGGGGCCGAGCTCCATATATGGGAACAATATTCCAAGCCTGGTCTAACCTGTGCTTTGTAGAGAAGGAGAAGTTGCTTGGGGCTAAAGTACCTCTTTGCTCTAAATAGGTAGCTCAACTTTGCGGACGCCGATCTTGCGATATAGGATGTGTGGTTCTGCCATTAGAGAATTAATTTGTTCACATCTCTGATTGTGTGATGTAGCCGTATTCACAGGCCCATTGTTCGAGATGGAGGATATAAGAGTGCTGTCATCTGCAAAGCTGTAGATATTATTATTTGTCGATCCAAGCAAATCGTTGATGTGGAGAAGAAATAGAGTTGGAGAAAGAATAGATCCTTGGGGCACTCCTGCATTTATAGCAAACGAATTGGATGATACACCATCTACAACAACTTGGATCGATCTTCCCAGAAGAAAATTTTGCATCCATCCGCAGAGTTGTTGTGGTAATCCGTAAGACGCTAACTTGCCTAATAGGGCTCTATGCCAGACTCGATCAAATGCCTTTGATATGTCCAAGGCTACGCATCTGGATTCGCCGTGTTGTTTCAATTGATTGTGTCCATAAGTGCGTTACGTAGCTTAGCAGGTCACCAGTGGAACGACGGTTCCGAAATCCGTATTGCCTGTCGCTTATTAATCGATGGCCTTCTAGATATTTGATTATTTCGACATTTATTGCCTTTTCCATTACTTTAGAGAGCATTGAAAGTAACGCTATTGGACGATAGTTTTGTGGCAGACATTTCTTCCCTTTCTTTGGAATAGGTTGAATGCGAGAGGTCTTCCAGCAAGAAGGAAACGTCTTCTAGGAGTACGACATGCTAAACAGCTTACAGAGTACAGGTGCAAGTTCTGGTGCACAGTTCTTGAGTACTATAGCCGGGATTCCATCGGGTCCCTTTGCCTTATTGCAATCTAGTTCTTTAAGGATGCGTTGAATTATTCGAGGCCGAAATTTCACTTCTGCCATCGATGATTGTATCCTCGGGATATTTGGTGGCTCTAGCTGTGCAGAATCTAGGGTGGAATTCTTTGAAAACATGCTAGCGAAAAGATCTGCCTTTTCTTTAGGTGTTGTTGCTAGCGTGCCGTCTTCTTTTACTAGAGTTGGAAAAGAAGAGCAACTAAAGTTATTACTGATTGCCTTTGCCATGGACCAGAATGCGCGTGAGCCGCTAGGACATCCAATCACTTTGTTAGTGACTCTTTCGCTAACAAAGTGATTGGATGTCCTAGCGGCTCACGCGCATTTTGGATCCTATCTAGTAAGTGCAATATAGTTTTCGGTGCACCAGACCAGATGTGCGAATTGTACTCAAGCTTTGGGCGAATGAACGCCTTGTATATTGTAGCCAGATCAGAAGGGGTAAAATATTTCTTGCACCGTTTGAGGAAACCTAGACATTTCGCTGCATTCTTGGCGACTTCGTGTACATGGTCATTCCAACGAAGGTTGTCATGAACGCACATACAGAGAATAGAAAGTCTTTCGGTTTCTTTAATGCAAGTGCCATTCATGGATAATGGCTGTAGATTCGGGTTCCGTTTTAGAGACAGCATTGTGTTTTTGAAGCATTAAATTCCACTCTATTTTCTGAACCCCATTTTGAAATGCTGTCAAGGTCGGAATTTAATGAGCTTAACATACGTTGCCGTTCCAGTTTTACGGCCGAAGAGCAGGGACGCGAGTCCTGGAAAGAATATGAAAAGCTAAGAGTGCTGTCATCAGCCAAGGAATGAATTGGATTAGAAGTTGCAGACAAGGGATCATTTATAAAAATGAGAAAGGGAGTCGGAGACAAAACTAAGCCTTGGGGAACACCAGCATTTATAAGGTGGGTTTCAGAACTGAAACCATCCAAAACAACTTAAATTGAACGGCCAGAAATGTAGTTTCTAATCCATTGAATAAGAGACGCATCGATCCCATAAGCACGCATTTTCGACAAAAGAGCTTGATGCCAAACTCTGTCAAATGCCTTTGAAATATCGAGCGCAACAATCTTCGATTCACCGAAGTGATGGAGAGATTGGTTCCACTTCTCGGTGAGATAAGTCATCAAATAACCAGTGGACCTGTTGCCACGAAAACCGTACGCCGGTCATTGACGAGTTTCCGTGATTCAAGATCAGCGTTTCCATGACCTTAGAAAGAATGGACGTAAGTGCTATGGGTCGGTAATTGGTGGGAGAAGAAGATTCCCCTTTTTTAGGGACGGGCTGGACAAATGCTGTTTTCCACCTACTCTGAAAGAGTCCAGAAGAATAGGACAGATGAAGAAGCTTACGCAGTGGTTTTGCCAGCGTGGAAGAACACCTCTTCAGAACGATGGGGGGAGATACGATCTGGACCAGCGGATTTATTTATGTTGAGATCGTAAAGTGCTCTTGCGACTGTACGAGTGTGAAAGTGGATTGGTCCCATGGTAAATTCTACGCACTCGAGTACAGCAGACACACCGCAATCTGGGAGCATAGAGCTGGCTGCAAAATGTGCAGCGAGCAGATTAGCTTTGTCTAAAGAGCTGACAGCTGGAGTGTCATTGTAAATGAGCGTTGGGATTGCTGACGAGGCCGAATTCTTAATATTTTTTACAAATGACCAAAAGTTTCTACTACCCTTGGGACATTGTAGTATTTTTTGCCTCAACTTTTGGTCATATAAGAATTTGACACGCTTTATGAGGGCATTGCAGTCGTTTCTGGTTCGTTTAAACTTCTTTCGTTCGTCGTTTACGACCGCAAAACACTCCTCAAAAACGCACCTAAAAATGACTCGAAAAACGAATAAAAAACGCGTCAAAAAATAGTTTGAAAAAGAGTTAGAAGCTCGTCAAAAAAAGCATCAAAAAAAAGTGTCAAAAACGAAATTGAAGCTCTACTCTGTCTTCAAAATTGTAAGGGAATTGGAGACGTTCAAAAAAAGACGGTTCCTTTTTGCAGGACGTTTTGTCAAGCAGTGGCAATAATAGCAGTATTTTTTTGTGAGGATTTATTAGTTTCGGAAATGGACTTCACCACTTTCGTGTCAAGACTCAAGACTGGTCAGCGGAGTGTATATTGTCATAAGAGCGGAAAGGATATAGGTACGTCTAATGGCTTAATGTGGTCCGTGATGCCATTCAAATCATGTCGTCTTCTTATGCACTATGCCCTTATGCCAAGCCAAAGTGTTCGAGGGCATACTTCAGGCAATACATTCCAGTGGCGAACCTTTAAATCGGAAAAACAAACAAACACAAATTTTCCCATACAACTTTATTTGAGTGTCAAACTTGTGACTATAACTCAATATTTCGTCCAATACCCCCTTGCACTCCTGACCGCTTTCATTCGCCTGGGCATACTTGCAACCAGCTTTTCGCAATACGTTACCGGAATCTTAGCCCACTGATCCTTCGCCCTCTCCCAGAGAACCGCCCTAGATGATGGCGGCGAACTATACTCCGTATACAAAGCAGACTTCAAATAGGCCCACAAATTCTCAATCGGATTCAAGTCGGGACTTTGCGCGGGCCAGTCCAGCACCGAAAACGCTTGTTCCTTTAGCCAAAGTTGAACTTTTTTCGCCATGTGCTTGGGATCACGATCGTGTTGGAATACAACCTTCTCTACGTCGACGGGTATTTTCGCCATCGCTCTATGTAAGTGCTCTCGCAATATGTTCTTGTACGCGTACTGATCCATTGGACCATCGACAAGATGGAGTGTTCCAACACCACTCGCACTCATGCAGCCCCACAAAATGATGCACCCGCCACCATCTTTGACGGTTTGTTTAACATGTTTCGGTTTCAAGGATTCTCCTTCCCGCTTCCAAGCCCACGACCTGCCATCAGTACAGTATCTGTTGATTTTGGTTTCATCCGACCACATCACGTTGCGCCACTCACTGTCCGACCAATCTGCGTAGGTCCTAACAAACGACAGCCTGGCCTTGACGTTTTTCTTGGACAAGGCGGGTTTCTTCTTCCTTTCAATTGATTCCAACTTCAGATGGTGAAGTGCTCGGCTTGCTGTCCATCTACTTACACGCTTTCCAGTGGCTCTTTCGAGTTCTTTGGCTGCTTCGGCGGCCGACGAAACACATTCGGACATTACGTAACGGACCAGCGAGCGTTCGTCTTGGTGGGAGAGAATCTTCGGGCGACCTCCCTGGTGCTTTGGAAGGTCAGAACAACATTTTCGTCGCAACCTGCTAACCGATGTCTGGCTAACACGATACTTCTGAGCCAAAAAGCGGGTGGAGCTTCCTTGGTTGAGCCGATATACTATTTCTGTTCGAATGCTTTTTGATATGTACTTCATGTTGGAAGTTTTTGAAACTATGCGAGCAACACAAGACCACGACTGACTACCACGAGTGAGATATACGAAATGAAGTGTCCCGTTCAAACAAAAACCTGGAATACAACGGGCGAGCATAGTGACTGGACTTGCGTGTGAAGTAATCGTTGGCAATTTCTCAGCTAGATAATTGGCTGTAGCCGCAATTATGTACATTCGTTCAAATCGAATATTTGCATGGCATAAGGAATAACATACCTACCTATTTAGCTGTCAGTTGCATGGAGTTATGTGAATCAGGTTCTCATAACATACAGTGTAAAAAACTCTCCCTTAAGAAAGGGGTACGACCAGTTGTAGCTGCATGGACGAGGACGACTGTCAAAACTCACCTGAACTCTGCCTTCCCTCTATTGCTGCCAAACAGGCATTAATTATTTTCACAGTTCAGTCTACTCGAGTGTCGTGGTAAGTCGGCCATATACAACAATCACAAAACTAAATTGTTTAGAAACAACTTTCTCAAACCAGATTTTGTAGTCCACAGCCACAAACGTCCAATGTATCAGTGCTTCTTTTTCCTTCTGGCCGAAAAGAGAAAACAACGTAGACATAGATATATCTGGTGCCTCTTCAAGAGGGGTGCTGTGCTAAGGCCATGCGAGATAAGACAATATTTGGACACAAACCACAACCACAATCAAGGGTAAACGTTTCTAAAAAACAGTTTGACCTGATAGAATAAGTTTAATTAAATGTTGGCCTGTAGCTCAGCTTCCGGGTGAAACGAAAGCGGAAGTGTGGGCTTTTTCATGCACCTACTTTTATTGATTCGTAACTATTTAAGTAATTCAAGTTGAAGGCCTAAAAAAACACATTTAGGTCAATAACGCCTACAAAAAGAAGGCGTGGCAATGAATGAGATGGACTATCTCGTTTTTCATCATAAGAAACAGCTTTAAAATAAAATTGTTTAATGGAAATCAGTCGTATGTTATCACATAGGCAGCGTTTTTGGATAAGATAAGCTAGTTGCTAGTGGCGCCCTCTATTAGCATTTTTTATCGAAGTAGTGAAGAAACTTTGATAATATTATTTTGTCTTTAAGTTTGGTGATAGAGAGTCTCTTGCCCGAGCCCAGGCCTGCACCGCTCATGACGCCGTTCACGTCTAAATTATGGTCGGTACATGTTGGATTGTGAGGCTTTGCGCTCTTGCCAAAACCTTTGAAAATAAGACCGATAGCATCAATTGGTTTTTTGTATTCTAGTTTTGTAGGCGTTTAAAACGTTCTGTTCCTGATTATACATGCTTCGATACCCATTCGGTATGTTGTGCATATTTCTTCTTTTGTCAATGAAATCCCATCAATTTTTTTTTTTCATATAGTAGCTGATAGCAAATGGGGTCTCTGTTGTTCCTCCCGCCTCCCGCGAGAAGGTCGACCGGCACCAGTATCAGAATGTACAAAAGAATCACATTATTCACAATTTTGTGGTTGTGGTCAACCCGAAGCTATGTAAGGTGTGAGGCCGAGGCGATTTACGGAACTATACCGAAAGTTAAAAATTCACTAGGCTGTCATTTGAAGTCTCTTTGAAGTTTCTTAAAAGCTATCAATAAAAGTTGTGATTCAGACAGAGATTTAAAAAATAGGCCTGCAGATAGCCAACTATTTAAATAGTTTGCCTCTCAACCTTTAATTGGCGTCGGTTTCGGTTTAGTCTTTTCTAAAATTGTTCGTCTTGTAAATTTTTGTGCTCAAAACACTTAGTTTTGAAGCATTTTCAATGACCTTCTACATAAAGATCAAACGATTAACTTCGTATATATCCGCTTTACCGCAAGTCGTCTTTCCCAACTTTATAATATCAAATAATACTATGCCATTTCCAGTATACAAGTTTCGATACGAGTTTAAGCATTTTTAAGGTTATTTTAAAGGTTTTTTTAATACCAATTCGATTTTTTGTATTTTTAAAGAATTATCAGAATTTGTGGGTAGTTAAACAATGATGCCCAAAACACTTTCTTTTTTTGATGTGTAAGCATCTAAGCGCGCGTTGTTGGATTCTGGTGGAGTAATTCTACACATTTAACTAGCGGGGACGGAAATGCGTCACTGTGTTTTATCATTGCATACATTTTATCATTGCATTCGTTTTTATCATTGCATACATTTATGGGCTGGGGCATATTAATTTCAACTTTTTGTTGATGTGAAATAAAATTTCTCCATTTCGTCCTTGCACCGTACTCAGAAGAAATTTCAAGAATTCTGCAGGGAGGTTATCATCTTTTACCAATGATCATAAGCGGAGACTTCAATATCAATTTTGCAACTCCAGAAGCTCAACCATTTATTGATTTTATGCAAGATAAATTTAATATTCAAATGAACTCGAACCGGAAAATTTCAACAACACGATATGGAACAACCATCGATGCTGTCTTCCAGCGTGATCTAGATAGATTACAGTCTCGAATGTACATATCTTACTTCAACTACCACAATCCGATTGTATCTATTTTACCGAAACTAGCACATAACGAATAAATTATTGTTATTTCATAATATATCAAGAATACGGTTATTACATTTCCCTCTTTTTTCAATGACATGTATCAAGCCACACGCATACCGCACGCACGGTGTTTACACATACACATATTTCGGGACTGTTGGATACAGTCGCACCTTTTTTTTTTTTTTTGCCAACACCGCACAAATGGCGGAAAATTCAAATCTGTCGTGGATTTTGGGACACTCTTTATTAATATACTACAAGTCTTTTCTTCTTGTTTTGTCGTACCTACCGATTATGTCGTTATTTCGAAACTGATTTCTATGGAATATGGAAATATGGACCAAGCGAAAGGCGAGTCTCCGTTTGTGTTGTGAATTCCCGTATGAAACATTTTGTCAGAAACGTTAGAAGTAAGGATTGAAATGACATTTTCCAACTAATGGTTGTTTGACCTTTGTCATAATGTTTTACGAAATTCCTAGTTACTAAATAAATCAACAATAAGTTACAAAAATTACACAATCTTGTTTTATTTCACCTAATTTAATTTACCTTAAATTGTATGGAATGTACATTTAAATTAAATTTATATCCAAAGTTTGAAGCAACAAAATGTCGATAGATAAAAAAAATACGGCTAATATCTACCTACACTTAATAAAAGAATTTAATGATACTTTTTCAAGTAAATAAAATCCCTACTGATTTCGATGCACAATAATTCTTTATGCTAATTCAAATGCGGTCTCATGTAATTGGTGGCGCAATTAACAAACAGCTTAAGTAGGCTTAGTTCTAACTATGAAAAAGTGCGTAGAAATATGTATATATATGTATGTGTATGTATGTATATAGCGATATTTTAATGAGCGCCGACCCACCTCAAACCATATGTCATTCATATTCATACGAGTAAATTTATCGTTTCCGTGAAACATTACATCTGCTGTGCTCCGAAATGAAGCACTGGAAAAGTAGGCTCGACAGGGCAAAAACAAACAATTAGCATTAATAATTAAATGTGTACATAAATACTATACGGTTTAATTGCACCTACAACATCAATTCAGTGTGCAATAATTCTCTGGGTTCGGTAGAAAATTCGGATGTCCAGAGGAACACTGCAGCATATGCGTCCATAGTTCACCGCGGCGCTGGCCCTTTTCCTTTTATTGTTTAATAAAGTGCAACAAAATAAATCACAGTCGTAATGGTCATGACTCCATTAATGCGTTTGCATTACACTCCCGCTTGGATAATTAATGACTTAATGGAAAAATTAAAACTATTACCAACAAAGGCGGGCCAGTCTACCGTATATGCAATCCTGTTTAACAAATCCACCTATACACGGATGCATACGAGTATTACGTATATTGTTGAGTCTTCACTTGCATTGAACAATGGTATGCCAATGTCAAACTTGTTTAAAAAAAAAAAAACATCCGGAAGACAATACTAGCAAGAGCAGGCGAGTATAAATAATAATCGTAAATAAAGGCGAAACAACAAATTGGAGCGCCGCGCCGCGCCGTTAAATTATGAATTCCTCTCGGTAATTATGAAATCCTTCCGATGTGGCACCGCGTTCTGGCATGGGATGCAAAATGCAATGCATCGCAGAGCCAGTCATATGTTGCTCGTTCAACATGGCTGCGATGATGCCTGGCTGTAAGAGAAGTTACTTTGCATCCTTCCACGGAGTAATAATCACCGAACAATGGATCATCCATGGGAGGAGGGTATTTGAAAATTTCTGGGACGCAAGATAATAACTCTGGAAAGTGGAATGAGATGAAAAACGACTGAATGCCAAGATGCAATAGGCGACTGGAGACGAGCCAACAGCCAACAAAGGATATTTATTATCCTTGACATCTTGCCGCTCTCTTGTGCATGGTTACTCGGCCGTGTATTTTACGTATATACTATACATACATATGTGTCGCAGCTTTTGTTTATGCATTAAAATGGCTGCGCGATAATCTCTTCGTGCAAAGTTAAAGTTGACTCGCAATGAGGACTTAAATGCTTTGTGCTGGCTCATCGTTGGTTCAGGCTGCAGACGCATCATCCTTAGGTGTATCGTTATTAAAACGCGTTTAAGCTGAGCGATTTACCTCGAATTGGGATTATAATGACTTTTAAGGAGACTGTGACACGGACAGGTTTTTCTTTTTCGTCTTCTCTCTTTTCCTCTCTCTCTTAACGTACTTAGACTTATGTACCAAATGAAGACTTGTATCCAACGCAAAATTATTTGTAAACGAGACTTCATTCTTGTAGAGTTCATACAAGAACATGTCTTCATTATTCGCTTATTCACAGTCAAGTATAAGTTTATTCTCGTTTATTCTAGCAATAT